>JAQQAC010008350.1:219476-276424 GCA_029783875.1 Phataginus tricuspis | reverse complement strand
CCCTTCACTTTTAGTCTGTGTATATCTTTGGGTTTGAGGTGAGTCTCCTGTAAGCAGCATATAGAAGGGTCTTGCTTTTTTATCCACTCTGTTACTCTGTGTCTTTTGATTGGTGCATTCAGTCCATTTACATTTAGGGTGATTATTGATAGATATGTACTTATTGCCACTGCAGGCTTTAGATTTGTGGTTACCAAAGGTTCAAGGGTTGCTTATTTACTATCTGAGAATCTTACTTAACTTTCTTGTTAAGTTATTGTGAACGCCATCTGATGTTTCTTCATCTCTCCCTTCCTATTCTTCCTCCTCCTTTCTTCATATATTAGGTGTTTTATTCTTTGCCTTTAGTTGGTATTTGGATGGTCTGCTTTCTTTGCTATGCTTTTATTTTCTCTGGTGACATCTTTTTTGCCTTGGGGGTGTTTCCCTCTAGAGCAGTCCGTTTAAGATATCCTTTAGTGGTGGTTTATGGGAGGCAAACTCTCTCAACTTTCTTTTGTCTTGAAATTGTTTAATCCCTTCATCATATTTAAATGATAATCTTGCTGGATACAATATTCTTGGTTCAAGGCCCTTCTCTTTCATTACGTTAAATATATCATGCCATTCTCTTCTGGCCTGTAAGGTTTCTGTTGAGAAGTCTGATGATAGTCTGATGGGTTTTCCTTTGTAGGTGATCTTTTTTCTCTCTCTAGCTGCCTTTAATACTCTGTCCTTATCTTTGATCTTTGCCATCTTGATTATTATGTGTCTTGGTGTTGTCTTCTTTGGATCCCTTGTGTTGGGAGATCTGTGGGCTTCTGTGGACTGTGAGACTATTTCCTTCCCCAGCGTGGGGAAGTTTTCAGCAATTATTTCTTCAAAGACACTTTCTATCCCTTTTTCTCTCTCTTCTTCCTCTGGTACTCCTATAATGCAAATATTGCTCCGTTTGGATTGGTCTCACAGTTCCCTTAATATTCTTTCATTCTTAGAGATCCTTTTATCTCTCTGCCTCAGCTTCTTTGTATTCCTGGTCCCTGTCTTGTAATTCCTTGATCGTGTCTTGAACCTGATTCAATCTGCTGTTGAGCCCATCAATGGCTTGTCTCATTTCTGCATTGTCTTTCCTCACTTCCCTCACTTCCTCCCTCAGCTCTTGCACATTTTTCTGTAGATCTGTCAGCATGGCTATGACTTTTATTCTGAATTTTTTTTCAGGAAGACTGTGCATGTCCATTTCTTCAGCTTCTTTCTCTAGGGTGGTGTTTGTCTGAAGCTTTGTCTGTATCATATTCTTCTGTCTTCTCATGACTATAGAATTGGTTGTTGGTAGCAAGGAAAGGTAGGAAAGGAGGGAAAAGAAAAAAAAAAGAAATTTCTACTAATAATAAAAAAGTAAAAGGAGAGAGAGAAGAAGGAAAAGATAAGAAAGAAAAAGAAGAGGCAGCAACACATAAAAGAAAACAGCAACAACAACAACAAAAAAAAATTAAAAATAAAAAATAAATTAAAAAAAAAACACCAAAACACCCACCGGGCATGGTTTCTGTGTGAATGCTGCAGGTGGCACTATTGCTCCACTATTCCAGAGCCGTGGCCACGTCGCTCCACACGGCCCTTTAAAGCTGTGGCCGGGGTGAGAATGAATGGGAGGCTGTTGAAAGAGAGGGAAAGAAAAAAAGGCAAAGAAAGGGGAGAAAAAAACAATAACAACAACAAAAAAAAAGCCACTGAGAGTTGGTTCTGCGCGAGTGCTGTAGGTGGCGCTGTTGCTCCACTATTCCAGCGCCACTCTATAGTTCTGGCTGGGTTGGGAACAATGGGAAGCTGTTGATCTCCGTGGGGGTCTCAATGACAGGCACCCTTTCCCAGTTGCCAGCCAAGGGGTCCAAAGCTCCCCAGGACTCCCAGCATGCTGGGCTCAGTTTGCGGGGCTATCCGGCCCCTCTACTGAGCTCCTGTCTCTTTAAGACCGCTGAGGTAGAGCGCGTGCTTTTCTTCCCTTTTTTTTTCCCTTCCTTTTCCTTCCCGGAGCCTGCCGCAGGCATCTTGCACGTTCTGGGCTGGGACCCTGTGCCCTCTGTCTCTCCTGTCTCCGCTACACCGCAGGCTATTTGTCGGCGCTCCTGGCGCAGACTTCCACTCCCTCCCAGCTCTGTATCCTCTCCTCCCGCTGGAGCGCTGGGAGAGAGGAGCGCTGGGTTCGCCGGGTCGCGGCTCCATACCTTACCCGCCTTGCCGGGACTCCCGCCGGAGTGCTGGGGTGGAGGGCCACGCTGGTCTCGCTCGATCACGTTTCTGTCCTGCCTCGCCAGGTGCCGAGTCCTCTGTCTGGAGTGTCTGGCCGCCGGAGCTCTGGGGGGGCGGGGAGCGCTCGGTCCCACCGGGTCGCTGCTCCGTATCCCTTTCGCCTCACCAGCTGCCAAGTTCTCACAGGTGTAGCTGTATGCTGTGCACTTTCCTGTGTATTCTGGTCTCTCTTTTAGGGATAGTTGTATTTGCTGTATTTTCGTGAATAAATATAATGTTGGGAGGAATTTTTCTGCTGGTCAGTTCACATCGCCATCTTACCGGAAATCCCCTCCTCCACTTTTTTATGTTTGATGTCATAATCTGCACTTTTTGTGTATCCCTTGACTGATTTTTGTATAGTTGATTTTGTTTTTGTTTGTTTTGGAGTCTATTTTGTCTGACACAAGTACTGCAACTTCTGATTTTTCCTCTCTACTAGTTGCAAGAAATATCTTTTTCCATCCCTTCACTTTTAGTCTGTGTATGTCTTTGGGTTTTAAGTGAGTCTCTTGTAGGTAGAATATAGATGGATCTTGCTTTTTTATCCATTCTGTAACTCTGTGTCTTTTGATTGGTGTATTCAGTCCATTTACATTTAGGGTGATTATCCATAGATATGTACTTATTGCCATTGGAAGCTTTGGATTCGTGGTTACCAAAGGTTCAAGGGCAGCTTCTTTACTATCTAGCAGTTTACCTTACCTCACTTACTATGCTATTATAAACAATCTGATGATTCTTTTTCTCTCCCTCTTTTTCTTCCTTCTCCACCTATATGTTAGGTGTCATATTCTGTACACTTTGTGTATCTCTTGACTGACTTTGTGGGTAGCTGATTTAATTTTGAATTTGGTTAGTATTTAGTTGGTCTACTTCCTTTGCTGTGGTTTTATTTTCTCTGGTGACAGCTATTTAGTCTTAGGCACACTTCCACTTAGAGAAGTCCCTTTAAAATACACTGCAGAGATGGTTTGTGGGAGGTAAATTCCCTCAACTTTTGCTTATCTGGAAATTGTTTAACCCTCCTTCATATTTAAATGATAATCTTGCTGGGTAGAATATTTTTGGTTCAAGGTGCTTATTTCATTTTATTGAATATATCATGCCGCTCCCTTCTGGCCTGTAAGGTTTCTGCTGAGAAGTCTGATCATAGCCTAATGGATTTTCCTTTGTATGTGATCTTTTTTCTCTCTCTGGCTTCTTTTAATAGTCTGTCCTTATCCTTAATCTTTGCTATTTTAATTATTATATGTGTTGGTGTTGTCCTCCTTGGTCTCTTGTTTTGGGAGATCTGTGTAGCTCCATGGCCTGAGAGACTATCTACTTCCCCAGATTTGGGGAATTTTTCAGTAATTATTCTTTCAAAGACACTTTCCATTTTTCTCTCTCTTCTTTTGCTGGTACCCCTCTAATGTAAATATTATTCTGTTTGGATTGGTCACATGGTTATCTTAATATTCTTTCATTCCTAGAGATCCTTTTTTTCCTCTCTGCCTCAGCTTCTCTGTATTCCTGTTCTTTGATTTCTATTCCATTCACTCTTGCCTTTGCCTCACCTAATCTGCTTTTAAATCCCTCCATTGTTTGTTTCATTTCAGTTATTTCCATCCGAAATTCATTCCTTAGCTCTTGAATATTTTTTTTGTAGCTCCATTAGCATGCTTATGACTTTCATTTTGAATTCTTTTTCAGGAAGATTGGTGATTTCAGTCTCACTGAGCTCTCTTTCTGGTGTTTGAGGGATTTTGGATTGAACAAGGTACTTCTGCCTTTTCAGAGTCCTGTAGCGACGGGAGTGGTCGCCGGCAAGGGCACAAATGTCAGCTGGGAGGACAAAGTCTCTTCCTGCTTGCCGGTCACCATGCCTATCTCTGCTCTCTGTGCTGGTTAACTGCGCAGAGAGCCGCGTCTGGGTTAATCCCCTAAACTGCCATGGGTGGGGTGACCCTCGGATGGCCTAGGGCAATGGCGGGGATTGCAGGCAAGTGGCGTGGGTTTCACTGCAATAACAAAGCCCCTTCATGGCTCCTGGTCTCAGTGGCCATCTCTTCTGTCGGTGCCAGTCAACCGAACACAGGGAGCAGCCTCTGGGTCTGGGCTGGTTAGCTACATGCAGGGAGAAGCATCTGCATTAAGCTGTGTAGTTGCTGTAGGCAGGGCTGCCCTCCAACTGGTCTGCAGCAATGGTGGGGACAGCCAGTTTGCACATACATGCTTGCAGGGAGGAAGGAGCGGCAGACTGTTTATCGTGGTAAAGGGCCTTGGGGCTGCATTGCCAACCAGGGGGATAGGGTGCCTGAAGGTCCTGAAAGTTCCCAGCCTGCTGGGCATAGTGTGCCCGGACAAATTTGTCCACCTGTTCCTTCTCTTAAACCCTTGCCCCTTTAGCAGTCCTCTGATTATTGAGAGGTCCCCTAAAGCACCTGCTTTTCTTTTGCCCCAGGGCAGCCAGTTGTGGGAACCTGTTTGCAGTCTAAGTCTCAGACTTTGCTTTTCAGCCCCTCTAATCTCCAGAGCACCATGCAATGTGGGTTTGTGCTTCCAGGGTAGATTTCTAGGGTTGGGCATTTAGCAGTCCTGTGCTTCCACTCCCTCCCCACTCTGATTCTTTTCGTCCTGCCAGTGAGCTGGGGCGGGGGGAGTGCTCAGGTCCCACCAGGTCATGGCTTTTTACCTTACCCTTTTCCATGAGCTGTTGACTTCTCCCGGATGTAGACTGGCTGGTATACTGTTACTTCTGGTCCCTCTTCTAGGAATAGTTCTATTTGCTGTATTTTCAAAATATATGTGGTTTTTGGAGGAGATTTCCACCACACTACTTATGCCGCCATCTTTTCTCCATGTCAGGATTGTATCTTTATCTTTTTAAATCTTCCACAATTCTGATTCTAGTTCTTGAAAACAGTAGATGCTTAGTAACTGTTTATCAAGTTGAACTGAAGTTTACTTCAATGGTTTAAAATTTTAGCTCATATTTTCTGGAAAGAAACACGGAGCTAATAGATGGTGAACCTGACACAGCCCAAAGTTTAAAAAGAGAGAATTTCTAAATAAGATATCTAAAAGACTTCATAATTTTATAGTGCACTGGCATGGTATGCAGACTAAATTTTATTTCTTCATCAGTTCTATTATAACTAGGATCAACAGAAATTTTGCTCATAAGTCAATATGTAAACTTCCAGGGTTTTAGATTGCCTGTTCAAAACATGAAGCTGTGTTGACAAAAGATAAATCAAAGAGACTGAGTGCCCTGACTTCTGATTAAATTAGTACCAGATGAGCTTTATTGCCTTTCTTTTTAATATCTCACCACTGAAGGCTCAGTGCAGGAAGGTTTAATTTAATTGTTATATCACACAAAAGTATGGCTATCCTTCCAGATTCTACCCTCTTTCCCCCCAGGACAATTTTCTTTAATTAAAGAGATAATCGTCTGCCATTTTTTTGTGTGTGTGGTTTTTTGTTTGTTTGTTTGGTTGGTATCAAGAATGGCTCAGAATTAAATACCTAGAAAAAGCAGTGCATACATGTGGGATAAAGACAAATGGATACAGCTTTCATGAAACAGAGTAACTAGAAAAGAAAGAGAGAGGGAGGGAGGGAGGAAGGAAGAAAGGAGAGAGGGAGGAAGGGAGGCAGGGAGGGAGGGAGGGAGGGAGTGAGCAAAGAAGTGAAAGACACTTCACTGAAAATGAGAAACAAAAATAGAGAAAAAGGTTTTTGTGACTTTAAGGCCATTACCTGGGCAGGGCCAGGACTGTGTCTTCTTCACTTGGTTATCCCAAAGCACTTGCCCTCTGTAGCCCTCAGAGAATGTTTGTCATGCTTCTCAAAATTGAGTGTGTATATGAATCACCTGGGGAACTTATGAAAATGCAGATTCTAACCCAGTGCATCTAGAGTGGGTCCTGAGAGTGTCTATTCTTCACAAACTTTCAGCTGATGCTGATGTTATCCGGGAGCCACACTGAGTGGAAGGTGATTGGCACACTCAGTAGTTGGTGCACTAAGGAAGAAACTGGTCTCCTTGTCTTCAAGTATAGAGTGCACTTTCTCAGCCTTGGCATCCTTAACACTTGGGACTGGATGGGTCTTTGTCGTGGGGGGCTGTCCTGAAGGCTGTCCAATGTCCTGTCTTGTAGGATGTTGACAGCATTCCTGTCCTCTACCGATTAGATGCCAGCAGCAAATACCCCAATTATGACAGTCAAAAATGTCTCCAGATATCACTAAATGTAGCCCTAGGAGGCAGAATTATCCCAGCTGAGAACCACTTAAATAGAAGACATGATGGGCAGTTAGAGGGAAAAAGCTGCTAGATCAAATGCACACACGCATCTTTGTAAAAGCAGCCCTATGTCTTCCAGTTCTGTGCCAGCCCTACCCCATACCCACCCTGGGCTTCCTTTAGAAATAACAGGAGGAAAGAATGGCAGAAGTCTTCATGCCAACACCTCAGAGGAAAACATTACAATCTGGCCAACTGTAGCCTGGCCTCCCTCCAAGGAAACCTGCCACCCAAGAACCACCCCCTCATTTGCTGCAGAGCTGGCAAGATCTGTGACTATTTCTAGCATCTAGAAGGAATAAAATTTTTTGTACCTATTCTTAGGGTTTAGATAAGTGTTAAACTAGTAGAAATTTTTACTATTGCAGACATACAAAAAAATGCAATTTTAATATTTATAGAAATAAATATAGAAATACCCTTATATTTAAAGGAAGAAGTAGCAAATATTTTTTAGAATATCTCAGAAATATAGGAAAAGTTAGCATGGCCTTTAGTGTGAATTTTGGCTTTTTCCTCCTATCAAATAATCTCCATCATTTCAATGTTGTCATTTTTTTCTTCTCCACTTAACTCCCAGATTACTCAAATTCCATTTCAAAGTATTTTCCTTTACCGTCTTTTTGTATTCTGTGTTGTTCACTTATATTGAATGAATTCAATTGAATATTTATTGGGCTTTACTAAATTACAAACTATTTGGAAGACAGAAAAAAAGACAGTGTCTTTCATATTGAAGAAGTTATCTATTTAGTTAAGGTAAGACTAAGAAAACCAAAACAGTTAGTGAACAATACAAACAGTTTTAAGACTCCCTGACTCTGAAACTATGCCCAGCACACAGAAGAGTCTCAGCTAATCTTTATGAAGTGAGGAGATGAGCCACCAATGCTCTGGTTTCCCAATGCCCTCACCATTGACAGATGAAGATCCATGAAGGGTTATGTGGGTGAGAGGAATCCCCATGCTGAGAACTGCAGAACTCCACCCAAATCTCTGGGCTCAGAGATCAAACTCCAGCCTGGCTCTTAGCAGCATAAGGCTGTGTCCCTAGGACAACCTCAGCGCCTCCCTCCCCCCCAATTAAAATGTCACCCTGAGAAAACTCACCGCACAAGGAAAATGTATTGCTTTTCTAACCAATACCTCAGGATAGGTCCTGACCTCCCTTCTTATTTACTAAAAAGGGCTTATAATTGTGAATCCTTCCTCTGCCCCTTTGAGATGGATATGTACCTCCTACAGTTTAGGAATGTCTTTTCTCAAGGCCAGGAGAGCCAGGCCTTTGGAATGTGACCATCAGAAAGGATAAGGCCTCTGTGTCCCACTCCCTGTGGGAGAAGAATCTTCACTTCCATAATTGCCAGCGAGCACACACAGTTAGCCTCATCACATTTACACTGACCAACCTTTGTCATTTTCCACTTGAGCACCCCCCTCCATTCTGTCTCCTTTTAAAAGCGTAGTTACCTCCACACAAATCAAAGCAGAACTCAGCATTTTCCCCTACTGCCAGTAGTTAGTGAATAAAATCTGTTCTCATTGCTTTAACTAATGCTCAACTTTGTTCGTCTTTGCCAATGAAGTCAGACTGGGACAACAGGCGGAATTCGCGGGTCATCAGTCCCCTCCGTGCGCCTTCTGGCGGTCCACTTCTCGGGCGTTGCTCAGCGCCCCTCCCCGAGCTCCCCTCAAGCGCTGTCACCGCCGACCGCCGGCTCCCGTTTGCCTGCGGAGTCTCCCCCGACCAGCGATGGCGTCGGGGAGCGCGGTCCTCGGGCAGAGCGGTCGTACACCCCTGGAGGAGGTCTAGCATCTGAAGTACCCAGAAATTTTGGCCAATTTTTGGCCAATAAAAAAAGGTAACCAAATTTCCAAATACTTCACATACATAAAACTTAAAATAAGACTTAAAATAAAAACCCAGAAATTTCGGCCAATACCAGGAGCACTGTACCAGCGAATTAATGGGAATCTTTGCTCCTTTCAGGGAGGCGAGGGGCCAGAAACCTTCCCAGGAGGGGGGATGAAAGCGCCACTCTTGGACTCCCCGCCCCTTTTCTCCCTGCGACCGCAGGCTCAGAGGCCGAGACCTCAGGAGGCACTCAGAGCTCCTTGCACGGCCTCCGCCTGCAGTGCCTGAGGAGGGCAGCGCCAGGGTCACCGCTCGGCTGCCACTGTCACGTTCGCTTCTGCACGCACACTCTGCGCCAGGAATCGTTTCACATATTTCACAAATGGCACTATTCCCTGCATTTTACAGAGGAAGACACTGAGGTGCAAGGAAACGAAGAGTCTCACCTGAGATCACACAGCCAACAAGGCAGAGCTGGAATGCAAGCCCACTTAAAAAAAAAAAAACTTAATCAAATTTCCAAATATTTCACATATATAAAACTTAAAATAAGCCACTGTCTTATCCCCCCAAGTTTAGTAAATATTGAGATGTGTATGAAATGTTTAGTCTGGAGGACACAGATGAAGGGGGCTGGGACATACAGTTAGAAATTTGTATAAAGTTTTCTGTAGACTTACCCATAACCAGTTTCCTTAAATTTGGCAAAATGTCCATAAGTTGATTTAATATGTGAAAATAGTAATATAACAGGCTATCCTGAGAACACCTAATGCTTATAAATTTGTTTTGTCTCAGTTTAAGGAAAGACTAATCTGATATTTTGCAAATATTGAAAGTTCCATAAGGGGGTAACATGGGGCTGTCACACAGGTGAGACATTATTTCTAAAAAACCTGATTCCTTGCTTTAACCTCAAAAATTTCTAGAGCCTCAGCTTATTCAAAAAATACTATTCCAAGGGATTTGACTTTAAGAATTACTGCCAGGAATTCCAAGCTCTGTGATACCTTCCTGGGAGCTAAATATTAGAACTAAGGTGTTTAAGAACTGAAGTTAGACACTGGGCAAGACCCTTGCCCTCTTTGGGGCTTCATATATGTATCTGTAAAACAGGGCTAATACCACCTGCACTGCTTACTACAGAGGGCAGGCATCCATTTCCAATGCAATAATATGCCCACATGGGCAAAACCTGATTAACAACACAGTTAACTCAAATGGATTGTTGCATAACCTGTTTGGATTCGAGATAAGACAACATATGCCCAGAAGCCCAAAGCAGGAGATAACAACCTGCCCTCTGAGTCCCCCTACACTCTAATGTACAAAGAAATCATGGTTTCAGGTGCAGCTTTCCCCTGGTAGGGCTTAGGGGCCACGTGGATGCCTTGCTCAAAAACACAGGGCCTGGGTGAGCGAGCTCATCTGGGCTTGGGGAGTTTCCAGGGAGTCTCAAGAAACTGACAGGCTGTATCCACACCTGGGCCAATAACTGCAGATATATCATAGATTAAAGTCACACATTTTAAAATGCCTCTTGTTGTGATTAAAATTTTCAGACATGGTTTTACAGTCTTTTATGAAAATGATGTACCAAGTAGGTTGCCTAATGATTTATGATTATTGTTCTTCACTTTAAAAGTAAAAACTTTAGGTGTTAAATCACTGCACTCCCTGACAATATGAGCTGAAGGTAATGATTCAATTAATTAACTTTTTTTTTCTCATTTTGTTTCTGCTGTCACTGAACAGTTTATCAGGGGCACAGGCCCCTGCCCCTCTCCACACCGAAGGAGGGGTCCTGATCCCTGGTGGTGTTTCTTACCTGTAAGTCAGGGATGTCTGTTTCTCTGGGTTGCTAGGAGAAGGAAAGGAGATTAGGTAAAGCTCAAGGATATGGTGCCTAGGGAATGCTCTGGATGGTTTCCTCTTATTCTTTACCCTTCTGTAGAGCTGTGCACTGCTTCCATCTCTGGGTGTGTGGTCTTCAGAACTTTGTTTCTGAATGCTTGATCTCTCTGCTCCCACCGACCTGTAGTAGGGTCCTGGATGACAAAGCAGCCCTGGCAAAAATTGCAGGCGATTTTTGTCCCCCATAAATGGCTCTAGCTCTTGGAAATCATCCCAGTGGTCTCGATCCACAACTCCAGGTCCTCCTGGCTTACTTGAAGCTCCTGTGAAAAATGAATATTCATATCTGGCTCTGCCCTCTGATAAAACGTAGCTTCTTTCAGTCCATTTACTCATTCATTCAGCAAACACAGAGCAACCACCACATGCCAGACAATGGGGCGTGATGATGAACAAATGAGTCAAGATATCATAGGCTGTTGAGGAAAATTGACACAAACTTTGTTTGACTTTGATAAGTGCTATCATGGAAACAGGAACAAAGCATGTTAGTGGTTTGATTCTTCCTGTGTTAGGGGGATGGGGTGGTTCAGAGGAAGCCTCCCGGAAGGAAGGGTATTAGGTTAGACCCTGCTGAGAAAATATACCACCTGGCCGCAAGAACTAGCTATTTCCTCCTTTTACTCCTACTCTCTAGAAGCTGGTCAGATTACTGGCCCAAAGACCTCTTCTCTTTCCTGGTAACTTTCTTCCCTGCAAGTCCTCTCCTCATTTGCAAATGGAATGAAAGTAAAAGTGTTGGGCGGAATGCAGGCACATTTTTCCTCTGATGTAGGTAGGTGTCTCATTTTCATCATCTGCAGGACTTGCCATGGAGAACCCCAAGCCTTACAATCCTCTATGCCTTCTTTTTTTTTTTAAACTTTTATTCAAGTTGACATAATATTATATTAATTTCAAGTGTACAACCAGTGATTTGACAATTATATACATTACTAAATGCTCACCACAATAAATTAGTTACCATCATCATACAGATTTATTACAATATTATTGACCATTGTCTCTATGCTGTGCTTTTCATCCCCATTACTTACTTGTTTTAAAACTGAAAGTATGTACCTTCACCTCTTTCACCCATAATCCCCACACCCCTCCCCTCTGGCAACCACTAGTTTATTCTCCATATTTATGAGTCTGTTTCTGGTGTTTTTGTTTTTCATTTGTTTTATTTTTTTAGATTCCACATATAAGTGAAATCATATGGTATTTAGCTTTCTCTGTTTAACTTATTTCTCTTACCCTCTAGGTTCATCCATTTTATTACAAGTGGCAAGAGTTTCTTCTTTTTTATGGCTGAGTAATATTCCATTGTATATATATCCCACATGTTCTTTATCCATTCACCTATCAATGGACACCTGGGTTGCTTCCATTCCTTGACTCTTGTAAATAATGCTGCGATAAACATAAGGGTACATATATCTTTTTGGATTAGTGTTTTTGTTTTCTTCAGATAAATACCCCAGAAGTAGAATTGCTGGATCATATGGTATTTCTATTTTTAGTTTTTTGAGGAACCTCCATACTGTTTCTACAGTGGCTGCACCAGTTTACATTCCCACCAAGAGTGTAAGAGGGTTCCCTTCTTTCCACATCCTTGCAAACACTTGTTATTTCTTATCTTTTTGGTACCAGCTATTCTGACTGGTATAAGGTGAGACCTCATTGCAGTTTTGTTTGCATTCCCTGAGGATTAGTGATGCTGAGCATCTTTTCATGTGTTTGCTGTCCATCTTTGTCTTCTTTGGAAAAATGTCTATTCAGTTCCTTTGTCCATATTTAACTGAATTATTTGGCTTTTTTTGTTGAGTCTTAGCCCCTTAACAGATATGTCATTTGAGAATATATTCTCTCATTCAGTATATTGCCTTTTCGTTTAGTTAACAGTTTCCTTCACAGTGCATAAGTTTTAATAACAACTAATTTCGTATACTGCCTTACAGTTTATGATTTCATGTAAATATACTGCTTTACAGTTTAGCATTTTTTGTACATGTTTATGTCCAGAACTAATTCTGAAAGCATCTTGAAATTCCATTATTCAAGGTTCTTTGCTTATAAGAGGGCAGATTTCTTCATCACCCTCAAAATAAGAATACTGAAAATCAAATGTATACAACTTGGAGATTCCCACCAAACCCCCTAATGACCTGATGTAAGTCATCAGCAGGGTTCACTGAAGAAGTGATGGGGTGAGACGAGGTATTAAACCCAAACCAGAATATGAAGTTTCAAAGGGGGACTCTGGGTGATTTAAACCTGCTTAGCATTTTCCACAGACATTCCATATTCTGAAGACAGGGGCCAGAAACCAACCTATTCTAGAAAATTCACCCGGTCAAGAGAAAATATATAACCCTTAGTCAGAGTCATAATAGGCCCAACCCTTGAGAAAAAAACAGGGCATGTTCAACCTGGGTTCATCCATCTGCTGAGTCAATATTTACACATTCAAAACTTGCAGGTATCAAATGTACATATTTGCTTTGAAAAGAATTTTTGGAGTTGAAAAATATTCTATTCTTAACAGCAACTATTTGTCATCTCTTGACCTTTGTTCTACCATACATGAAAATTTCTCTAAAGAAATTTTAATTCTTACAACTTTAGAGTTCCTACTATTGTGCTGAAAAGCCCAAATCTAGGGAAAAAAAGAATTCTTTTGCCTTTGAGTCCCACAATCCTCCACAAAGCTTCATTTTGGATTTGATTCTGAGAGCTGGCCCTCTGGCAAAGTGCAGAAGAACGTTCTCAAGAAGCAACAACGAGAGAAGGCAAAGTAGAAGAGGGAAAGTAAGAGAAGGAAAAGTGAAAATTTCTATTTGTTTTCAAAGAAAATTCCATGACAGTGGTGTTGTGATTCAAAAGAGCTATGTTTGGGGCACCAGAAATAAAGGCATAGAGTAATGCTATTTTAGGAAGAGTTCACAGAATGTTTGAAATCAGAGCTGTCCTAGACCCGGGTTTTGGCTCTGGCTCTGGAGTTAACAGACCCTTTTACAAGGCCTTTGGATGTATGACTATAGGAAGTCTTAGCATCATCTACAGCCTTCTCTTAGCTTCTGCCTAAATACACATACACATGCACACACCTGAAACTAATGGCCAAATTTCCTCAAACATGGAGGTATCTTAATTTAATACATATCAAAGTTTTCAGACCAACTTTTGCATGTAGATGAGGTTTTTGCTTCCTTCAGTCTCTGCTAAGCCAGTATTTTCCCTGAAAAGGCATCCTATTCCCCAGTCCTAGAAAGCTGGTTATTAGCCTGGTTTATGCCTCCCAGCTCTCAGCCAAGTACCCTGTGTGCTAGTGGGGCTCCCACCCACTTGAGCCCTCTCCATGACATTAGTTTGAACCTTTCTCAATATGCTTCTTTCTTATCACATGCCAGTCCGTAAGCCTGCTGTTTCACCACACTAGAGAAGATCAGAATTGCCCACAGGAATCCATACAACTTCCAGGAAGTTTAAACAGATAAAATATACCTTTGGCACCAACTTTCCTAACATTGTCTTTCTGTTTCAGTCCTTCACTCAATCTTCCACATCCCCCTCCCCACTACCCCATAATCAGGGCCAGTTCACATCCAAGTCCTGCACGCTGCCCTACTCCTGCCAGACACCCCACAGAGTAACTGAAATTGGCATTTCTGATGGACATCTCCAAGGGTATTTGGTGTGTTGGAGAATAAATCCAAAGATGTACAAGACACATCCCCCATCCTTGAGCTGATTACCATCAAGTGTCACAGGTAACCTCACAGTTTAACAAAATATTCTCATACCATTTTCCTGGGCATAAGGAAATGTAAAACAACTGGATTGTCAAGAATGTAGGTTTTACGTCAGTGGCTTTGTAGATATGCCCCAAAAGGTAGGTTAGGCAAGAGCAAGAAGGTTTTCTAAACCAAGGAAAGAAGTTCAACTGGACTTGATGGGTCACAGGTCATTAATAAAGGTTTGGGGTAATTAGTAATACTAACAACATGTGAGTTAGTGATACTATTCTATAGCCAGTCTACTATATATAATATTGGAGGGGAAGTTCTGGAAACAGGAAGGCAAGCTGAAGGCTAGTATAATTCTCTAGTGGGGAAACCACGACGGCCTGAGCCAGAGAAGGGCACAGGAAATTAAGAAATGTGAAGGATCTTGCAGATGTAGAAGCCACAGGAACAGAACTCAGAGTGAATAAATGCAGTAAAGGCTAAGACTTCAGCCCTTGGTTCCACGGACAAGAGTGGTACCATGAGTGGAAACCTTCTTTGAGTCAATGTCAATCTGCTCCTAAGGCACTGAGAACCTCTGTCTAAATGACAGATCACAGTAGTCTAGATGTGAATTCTGCTTTCCCCAGTTATTCACTCAATAAACACTTATTTAGTACTTCCTATGTGTCACGCTTCCTCATATGTAAAATACAGAACTGCCTCTCCACTCAATTTTCATTCATGGTTTTCCCCAATCATCAACTATTAGGCAATTATTATTATTTAAATGCACATTTCCTTGAGCTACAACTAGCCACTGCTAAGGTGTGAATAATTTATTATGCTCCCTTCTAGCTGCATTGTCAAGGAGAACACAGAGCTTAAAGAACACTACTTCAAATGGAATTTCAGACATCACAGAGGACCAGAGGCAATGGTCTTTCACAGCTTTTAGCAAAAAAATCTCCTTCTCTGCTAGCTCTCAGATGGAATTTGTGCACCACTAGGAGAATGGGCAGCATGCTACACTGCAATCGAAGCCACAGGTAGCAGGGCACATTAATCTGGAGCATCTGTTTTACCTAAAGATTAGAGGCAATTTATTGATATTAAATAATTTATATTAAAACACACCAAAACATTATGCAGTTGAAAATAAATTTTAGACACATTTTCATTTTAAACAGGCGGACTAAAAGTAAATTTAGCCCTGAGCTGTTTGGGATCATGTGAAAGAAACTGGAGGACAAGGGAGAGGAAGGTAAATACACACTGACCCTTGAACAACATGGGTTTGAACTGCACAGGTCCACTTAGATGTATATTTTTTTCAATAAATATATTAGAAAAGTTTTTGGAGATATGTGACAATTTGAAAAAACATTTTATTTTCTCTTAGTTTATTATAAGAATAAAATATATAATACATATGCAAAATATGTGTTATATATATTATATAATAATCAATGATTTATGCTATCAGCAAGTCTTCTCATCAACAATAGGCTGTCAGTAGTTAAGCTTTTGGGGAAGTCAGAAGTTTTAGGTGTGTTTTCAACTGAATGTGTGCCCCTAACCTCCATGTTCAAGGGCGAGCTATACTGACTCTTGGATGTACTCCAGGGACAAGCCTAGGAACTCTGACAGATACATCCAGACCAGCCTAATGGCTCATACACCGTAGGATGAACAACAACAACAAAAAATCCAGACCCACTCAGTGAGACCCAAACGGAGACATACTGGACATCAGAACATTTTTTTAATTCCCTTCTTTTTTCCCTATATTTACTTCCAGGGAAATGTATAGGTGCCTTATAATTCTGAGCCTGTTGGCTACAAGTTTATAAATATAATAACTCTGAAATCAAAGAGCAAGCCATGAACAGAACAACTGCATTGGAGCTGACACTGGTATATGGGAGGTTAAGACAGTCGTGAAGATGGACATCATTATATGCAAAACATAGCCAACCCTCTCACTTTGCACAAACCAAAGACAGTTCACTGACATGTCCCAACCAAAATGTCAGCAGCTCAAACTCAAGGTTTACACATATTGTCTGCTTTTGGTCACCCAGCCTTGCAAGGCCTTTAAAGAACGCAGTAGCCCTAACTGTTTGCCCTTCTAGGATGTCTATGTAAATCGTGACACAAAGGGAGCCATCTCCATAGTAACCATAGATAAATCTAGACATAAGAGTGGCTTTGTGTCTCTTTAACTGAGATGAAAAAATCTGGTTCAAACTGTATGACTTTTCGTTTGATGCTAAAGATGATGAATTTAAAAGATTAAAGATAAAATCATTCAAATCTGTCCTCTGTAGCATTTAAGGAAGGTGGGCATGTGATTTTCAAAGAGTCCTGCAGCTCTCCTCACTGCTTTCTGGGGCTTTCTGCAGCTGGCCATGCCTGGGTGCAGCAGCAGGGGTGTCTTCAGAGCAACAGCTCAAAGACTGCACAGCTTGGAAATGTCCTCCTAAGAACCAGAGCACAGCAGGCCTCAATCTCCCTCCTAGAAGCATTCATAGGGGAGAGGCTGCTCTTGGATGACCAGGAAGAGAGAAGGAAGGGTGTGACAGCCAGCAGTGCTCACACTAAAAAAAGAGAGCAGAGTATTGGCAAAAGTAGAGGTCTCAGCCCACCAGTTTCCCCAGACAACTGTGCTCCCTCCAACCCCTCTATCTGGAGGCATAATCTTGGGAGGTGTTTAAATTGCAAGGTGTGGGGCAGGGCAACCCCTGGCTCCCTAGTTAGTCCATGCGTGGGTGCGGGCAGTCCCGCCCAGTCTCTGACTCCACCCCGCCCTGCCCCGGCAGATCCTGCCACTACGACAAGGCTGGTCCTCAGGAGCGCGAGGCTCCTTCTGCCCCAGAAACAGAGGGACTGGGGGTGGGAAGGGCGGGCTGACTATGGACATAGCTTAGTATAGTGAGATATATGGTATATGTCCTGCTTTCATATTGCTGAATCTGATGAAGTATCAATCAGCTTCCAAGAAACAGCAAGTCACAAAAACATGTTAACCCAAAGCACAGTGATACAATCAGCAAAAATCCAGAATATAGACGCTCTACAGGGCAGATGACTGATTGCAAGGGGTAGAAAGACAAAAAGGCCATAGAAACTGTAGACTAAAAGAGACTTCAGAAACAATTCAACCAGCTACACAGTGCAGCCCTTGCTTAGAATGGATGGAGTAAGCTGACTGTAACAATCATTCATGAGACACGTGGGGTGATTTTAATACAGACTGGATATTTACCTTATCTAAGAAATTATTGTTAATTTTTTAATGTGGTAATGATATTAGAGTTACATTTAAAAAACCATCCTTATTTTTTAGAAATATACACTGAAATATGAATGGATGATATGATATGATGTCTGGGATTTGCTTCAAAATAATCTAGTGGCCAAAGAGAGGAGGTGGGGATAGAGATGAAACAATACTGGCCAGGACTGGCCCCTCGGGAAGCTGGAGCCTGGGATATGAGGGTTCATGACAACTATTCTCTCTAGTTTTACATAGATTTCCCTCTACTCTTCCTTCTTTCCTTGCTTACTTCCTTTCCTTACTTTTAGTCATGTCTATACACTATACTATAAAAAAATAGGGGTAGTTTGGGCAAATAAATGCAATGTCAAAGGAAGTTAAGGTTTTGAGCCAAATGTTATCCATATGGTTAAATAGGGATATTTCTTATATCAAAACATTTACTATATTAAAACAGTATATGAAGAAAGCAACTCTGAATCCAAAATGAGCTGTAATTTAAATCTCACCTTACCAGCTGGGTGACCTTGAGCAAATCATTAAACCTTGCAGAACCTCACTGGCAGTTTTATCACTTGTAAAACCACTTTGTTTGCTCTGTTGAGAAGACGAGCAAGAATGCTTGCAAAGTGCCAGAATGTCCCTCCTCCAGTGGAGCCCTGTTGCCCTGTCCTCTTTGACTCTTCAAGGACATCACTCCAGGCGGTGGCCCTCCTGTGTCCCCAACCTCCCCTGCATCTTCAGTTTCTCTCTCACTACTAGACCATTCTCTAGAGTATGAAATATACATAATATTGCCTATTTTAAAAACCCAAGTCTCCCATGACCCTATGAGCCCACTTAGATTCTGCTCCACTCCTCAGCTCCTCTTTACAGCAGAACTTTAAAAGATTGACTAACTCTTGCTTTCCACTCTTTCTCCAATCACTGTAATCATCTTTCATCCCCACCATGCCCATGAAACCACTCTTATCAAGGATCTTCACCCACACCAAACCTAATGATCAGTTCTTCGCCTTTATCAACCCTGATTTCTCACTGTATTTTGACCCAGATGTCTGCATTCATCTTCCTGAATCATTTTTTCTCTTAGCCCCTATGGCTCCTCACTGCTAGTTTTCCTATTCCAACTCACTTTTTCCTCTGCTATACCCAGGCACTGCTGATAGACACCCAGTACTAAGTCTTCAATGCTTTTCCCTTTCAGCCCCCTGCTCCCACTGTGCCCACCTTACTCCAGATCTCATTTACGCCCAAGGTTTTAAATGCTATCTATTCACTGATTTGCATCTCCAGCCCTAACTTCTCCCCAAAGCTTTGGCCTCATAAATACGAGTATTAAACCAACATCCATATTTGGGTGTCTAAATGGCATCTTAAAGCTAACAGTTCCAAAAGGGATTCCAAATTTTCCCTTAATAATTTGGACCACTTGATTATGTGCATGGTTGCGAAAAAAGATCTAAGGATCCCAGTAGTTTTGCAAAAGTCATTTAAAAATCTTTAGGTTCTATAAATTATTCAACAAGCATTATATTGTAGACACTGAGCTGACTGCTGAAGATACCAAGAGGGATGGAACAGTACCTTCTCCGTGAAGAAGCTCAATATATAATAAAGTCATAGCTAAATGATCTGGCTTTGACATCTGCTACTTACCAATCATCTAAACCTGGCAAATTCTTGCCTTCAGTTTCCTTATCTATAAAATAATAATCATAATAATAATAATTACACTTTACTTATATAATTTTTATGAGAAGCAAATAAAATAATACATATAAATGTGATTATTCCAATGACTGGCACATAAAAAAACAAGTCAATAAGTGTTAATTTTTTATATAAGTGTCTAAATCATATGTCCCACTATCACCTGAGATTCAAAGTACCTTTTTCTTTATGCCTTGCAGGAGACAGTCATATAAATAAATATGGAAATTATGTGATACCCTTGAGAGTAATGTATGAAATAATGTAAGTTCTGGGAGAAAATATTTTCCAATAAAAAGCCCAAACCAAGCAATTGTCATATAAACTTTCACTACATAGGATGTCTTTTTTTCTAACCTATGTTTACTCCTTTTACTTTATGCATCTTTGTCTTATGGTCATCTCTTTCCTTTTAAATATTATTCATTTAAAAAGGCATGCCACATACAATAAAGGACACCATCAATAGAACGAAAAGGCATCCTACAGTATGGGAGAATATATTTGTAAACGACATATCTGACAAGGGGTTAACATCCAAAATATATAAAGAACTCACACACCTCAACACCCAAAAAGCAAATAACCCGATTAAAAAATGGGCAGAGGATATGAAGAGACAGTTCTCTGAAGAAGAAATTCAAATGGCCCACAGACACATGAAAAGATGCTCCACGTCACTAATTATCAGGGAAATGCAAATTAAAACCACAATGAGATATTATCTCACACCAGAAGGGATGGCCAGCATCGAAAAGACTATGAACAACAAATGCTTACGAGGATGCCGAGAAAGGGGAACCCTCCTACACTGCTGGTGGGAATGTCAACCATTGTGGAAAGCAATATGGAGGTTCCTCAAAAAACTAAAAATAGAAATACCATTTGACCCGGGAATCCAGTCCTTGGAATTTACCCAAAGAATACAACTTCTCAGATTCAAAAAGACATATGCACCCCTATGTTTATCGCAGCACTATTTACAATAGCCAAATATGGAAGGATAAAGAAGAGGTGGTACATATACACAATGGAATACTATTCAGCCATAAGAAAGAAAGAAATCCTACCATTTGCAACAACATGGATAGAGCTGAAGGATATTATGCTCAGTGAAATAACCCAAGTGGAGAAAGATAAGTACCAAATGATTTCCCTCAGTTGTGGAGTAAAACAATGCAGCAAAACTGAAGGAACAAAATAGCAGCATATTCACAGACTCCAAGAAGGAACTAGTGGTTACCAAAGGGGAGGGGTGGGGGAGGGCGGTTGGGGAGGGTGTGTGGGGCGGGTGGGAGAAGCGTATTGAGGGGTATTATGATTGGCGCACATGGTGTGGGGGGGATCGTGGGGAAGACAGTGTAGCACAGAGAAGGCAAATAGTGACTCTGTGGCATCTTACTACACTGATGAACAGTGACTGCAGTGGGGTATGGGGGTACTCGATAATATGGGTGAAGGTAGCAACTACACTGTTTTTCATGTGAATCCTTCATAAGAGTGTATATCAATAATATCTTAATAAAAAAAAGGAAGAAAAACGAAGGGTGGAAAAACATCAGTGGCTCCTTGCTGTTGTTTGACAGAACCTGATGGACTTTTTAAAAATTTTAAAAAGACACCCCACATTTAGAGGCATATTCATTCTTCCTTCCTCCTGCACACAAAGGATCTGTTACACTAAAACGCTAAGCCAGCAGAACTAGTAACCAGAGGCTGGGGAGATGCAGCAATGGTGTCATTGCTTAATAAATGTTCATTTTCAGTTTGGGATGGTGAAGAAGTTCTGGACATGGATGGCGGTGGTGCTTGCACAACAGTGTGAATGCAGTTAGTGTCACTGAACTGTACACTTAAAATGGGAAAATTCATATATGTATATTTTACCACAATAACAAAAATTCGGAATTAAAAATATATTGTTAAAAAAAAAAGCTAAGCCAACAGAGCGACGTTGCTTAAATGCCAATTATGGAAAGCCATCAATGAAGTATATCATTTAGTTTCCTGCACAAATACTTTTCGATCACTTGGATTTCCAGACTATTAGGATTGTTTTTCCTCTCTAAGAACAAGTATTGAGCTTTTGAGGTATGTCCTTCCTTTCCTTGGGAATATTGAGGGAAACATTAAAGGGAAACATTCCATCTTGGCTGAAAAAGCTCAGTAATGTCATGACCTTTTTCCTTTAGAAGCTCTTACTAACCAAGTTACTCTTCGAACCCGAGGTTCTTCTGATACTCCTCCAAATTTTTGTTAAAATTTAATGGACCCTGCTATTAAGTTATCTACATATCAGTCTTCTCACAGATTGTAAAGTTTTCTTCGATGCATACTTAACCTTTTGCAAATTATATAGTATACACAAAAATACTATTTTTTTAACCAAAATCTTTGCATCCTTGTAAATGATTGGAAAACTAAACTCTAAGAATTTCACATCAGATCCTGAGATGTATGACAAAGAGTGCTATTTAAGGGTTAAAGGTAGAGAAACTGAAATACAAAGGCATTACTAAATCCTTAACACGGAGAGAATGGAGTGATAGAAACTTGATAGTAAAGCACTTTCTCCTTTTGCCTCTTTAACCATGCAGCCTAATCAGTGACTCGGACAAGGGTCATGCTCCTGAAGATGTTTGCATTTTCTTTAGAAGGGATGAGAAAAGTGTTTTCGAAGGACACATTTGGCTGTATTCATTTTCCCAGCTCTCCTCTGGGAAACGAACCCCTCTGTGCCCCTCCCTAGCTTTTTGTGAGAATTTCACTGACAAGTAAACTTTCTTGTCTCTATTCAGAGTTCACAAATAATGAATTACTCAGAGATAAAGGGAGGACTAGTTCATACAGTGGGAATCCCAAAGCACATCGTGATGCCGCCTTCTGCCTGCCCTTGACAGAGCACAGAAAGGGCAGGCTGTGTTTCAGGAGCTTCCTTCCTGGGACCGGTAGGGAAGCATTAAACTACCTTTTTTACAGCTGGACGAACCGACTCACAGCGGCTGAGCTGCCTGAGCTCCCACAGCCAGGGTGGCAGAGCTGGGACTCAGCAGAGGCCCACCCCACCCCACATCCACCCTACCTCCCCTGTGCGCTATGGAAGACAAAGCTTCTGTTCTACATCAAAAGATCTGTAATCTAACCCAATGTCATCCTGACCCCCTCCTCTGGTTCAACCCTTGGGCCAGATTCAGAAATTGATTCACTCTTCCTGAGAAACAAGGCTTGCCAAGGGCTAAGAGAGAATTGACTAAAAAGGGACAGAAAACTTTCTGGGGTGATGGAAAGTCCTATCCTTTGATAGACGTATATGCAAATATTTAAGTATTTGTCAAGACGATAGAATGCACGCTTAGGATCTACACCTTTCACCATTATAAATTGTACCTCAAAGAAAGGATAATGAAAACTAAAAATCTTTGTAAATAGAAGACTTTTGTACAAAAGCAAAACGCCATAGTGCTTACATAAATATTAGTCTTCTTTACATCACTGCTTGGTCAGACAACTTCATATGGGTAACCTGTGGGGGCTCCAAAATATGCATTTCATTGAGGGTTTTTTCCCTTATTGTTCAAAGTTTATGGTTGGTCTGAACATAGGGACTTCTGAGGAAAGCAAATAGTGTACAAATAAAGCAACACTAAGTTTAGCAATAATGAGTCATATTCTAATAGCAAAGTGGCATATGGGCCATTCCACAGCATACACACATTTCCTCTAAATCAGACTCCCTAGATTTCCATAGGAAAGTGAAGTTGCTATTTAAGATTTAGCTCAAGAAAAGCAAGCAGCAATAAAAAGAATACTAGACACTTCTATTAAGTACACCAGCCTCTTCCAAAATGTTCTTGTTTCTGCTCACAACAGCCCTGCAAAGAAGACAGCATCATCTCCATTTCACAAAAAAGGAAATCGAGGCTAAGGAGCGGCCAAGCTCCTTACTGTAACAGACATACCAAGAAATCACACCTGTGTGTGTCTGACTCCATAGCCACTTTATCCAAAGGATTGTATATTTTTTCCAATCTCACGTATTATTCTAATTAGTTATCCTCACAGTAGTAGGTAATTTTAACTCATTACACAATAGTCATAATAATAATACCTAACATTTATTGAGCATTTATCAAGCATCAAGAATTTAACATGCATTAACTCATTAAACGTTTAAAACTTAGTGAGAGGTCGACATTATTACTAGCCTGATTTTACAAATGTAAAAGCTGACTATGAGACATGAAGGAACTTTCCCAGGGTCATATAAGTAGCAAATAGCAGAGCCAGAATTTGTGCCATGGCAGCTTGGATTCACAGGCCACATGAACATCCCAGTCGTTGCACTGTCTTTTCTCAGTGCCACTTAATGGGTGGCTTACCCCTGAGAAACCCAAAGTGCAAGGCACAATACAACAGAGTAAACTTTTTTTCATAAAAGAGCAGAAAAGTTTTCAAGCTTCCCAGGAAAGCTCAGAGGAATCTTTACTACAATCTAGAACCAGAGGCTAGTCCTAGATTGTAAAACAACACACGTCTCCTATTTTTCTCAGATGAGCACTTGAGGTCCTCAGTACATCTACAGTAAATGCAATGAGAGTACAACTTTACAAATCTTTAAGTATCATAAAAAAGTCACAAGATTAGGACATGCCTTTATCATGACTGACCATCTCTTGAAAATTTCATTAATCTAGTTTAATGGTTCACCTTGATACCTCCAGAGGATGTGTCAGATTCTCAGGGTAGTAGGTCACTGTGCAGTAATGGGAGAAGAAGGAAGCATGCAGGAAGAGAACAGAGACTGTAAGCTTGAGAAAAGAAAGAAAACTGAAATGTTTTTGATACCTTCCTCTCCCTCCTTCTAGAGAATTCCTAATCTAAGGTTCATAATCCTATCACAAGGCTCTCAAATTTTAGCATGCATCAGAACCACCTGGAGCAGGGGGACTAAGTGCCCAGGTGAGGCTAATGCTGCTGGTCTAAAGACCACGCTTTGAGAACTACTGCCCTATAATATTAATCTCTACCAAGCCTCTGCTTAAATATCTCCAACCACAAGGGGTATTGAAGTGAAATTAATACTGCCCACTCAACAAAGCAGGAAGTTACAGTTTAATTTACTGACAATGAGGAAATGCTACCAAACATTAAATAGAAAAACATTGTAATAATATATTCTAAACATACTTACTTCTGAAATAAAAAACAGAGTTCCTGTATTTCACTAAAAAATTAAAGGGTACACTTTGTTTTTTTAATGCTATCAAAAGCCAGTTCAAAACTGCTCATGTACAAGAAGAAAACCCCTACAGACCTAGAAGCAATTGTGCAAGTTCTGCATAAACATTGACAGCCCAAGTCTCAGTTGAGCTCATTTAGCTTAGCCAGTCTCTGGCTCCAGTTCCCAGTCAGAAGCAGAGATCAGTAAAAGCTCCATAATGCTTTTCTGTTAGTCTCCAGACTTTCTTTGCACAGAATGATAGAGGATGAGCAAGGGTCAGTGGTGTGATAGACATCACCCATGCCTGCTTGCTCATTAGAGCTCACTAGTTATACAGAGTCAAGTGGCACTTTTTTAGGAGGTTTCTATATCTTTCTGGGGTATTTTGGAGAGATCCACTCCATTGATTTGTTACCATTTCACCAAATTCTAGATATGAAAGAGTCTTAGAAATCTTTTGGTTTAACTTCTCATAAGCCTACATTGAAAGAATATTTCCTATAATATTCTTAGGAAATATAAATCTAACAGTCTTCAAAAAGATGAAGACAGAGATCTTAAGACTTCTCTTGAGTAACTTTACCTGGCTCCCTGACCTATTCTGCACATGATATGATTGTTGTTTAAAATAAATCTTTCATATGGTATTTCTATTTTGAGTTTTTTGAGGAACCTCCATACTGCTTTCCCCAGGAATCCCACTCCTAGGAATTTACCCCAAGAATGCAGCAGCCCAGTTTCAAAAAGACAGATGCACCCCTATGTTTATTGCAGCACTATTTACAATAGCCAAGAAATGGAAGCAACCTAAGTGCCCATCAGTAGATGAATGGATTAAGAAGATGTGGTACATATACACAATGGAATATTACGCAGCCATAAGAAAAAAACAAATCCTACCATTTGCAACAACATGGATGGAGCTGGAGGGTATTATGCTCAGTGAAATAAGCCAGGCCGAAAAAGACAAGTACCAAATGATCTCACTCATATGTGGAGTATAAGAACAAAGAAAAAAAAAAAAAACACTGAAGGAACAAAACAGCAGCAGACTCACAGAACCCAAGAAAGGACTAATCCTACCATTAGTTACCAAAGGGAAAGGGACTGGGGAAGAAGGGCGGGAAGGGAGGGATAAGAGGGTAAAAGGGGCATTACGATTGGCAGACATAGGGTGGGGGGGCACGGGGGGGACTGTACAGCTCAGAGAAGACAAGTAGTGATTCTCATCTCACTACACTGATGGACAGTGACTGTAATAGGGTTGGTGGGGGGGACCTGATGAAGGGGGTAGTTTAATCATCACAATATTGCTCATGTAATTGTAGGTTAATGATACTAAAATAAATTAAATTAAAAAAATAATAATAAATCTTTCAAAACTAAGGTGTCTAAAACAGGTTGGAAGAGAGTCAGGATGGCCAAACAAATTTATCGTCACAGACATGAAACTTCCATGAAGGGAGGAAATCACCCTGTGTTTGTCAACACTGTAGGCCAAAGTGGCCACAGCTGGACATAGTTGCTCAGTAAATGTTCACTGGATAAATGAATGAATGAATGAATGAGATCATCATAGATAGTCATAGCTGTAATAACATTTTGTAACTTTCCAGAGTTACCCTAAATGACTTGTTCTATTGCATGAGGCTGTAAAGACGAGTTTTCGCTTTAGATCCACAGGAACTATGTTTTATACCTAGAATACTTGCTAGCAATACCAAAATGGCACTTTAAAATAGAGGAAATTTAAAGCTATAAGTGCAAATATGAAACATTAAATATTAGTGTTGTGAAAGCTTTTGAATTTTTAATTTTAGTTAGATCCTAGCAAGGTTCTCTGTATATATGAACATGAAATCTACTCAGAAAGAAAATTGGAGCTTTCATTAACTCATTTAATCCTAGATTGTAATTTGCCACTTAAAAAAAAAACTTCTGGATCAAAGACCTGAATGTAAGTCATGAAACCATAAAACTCTTAGAAAAAAACATAGGCAAAAATCTCTTGGACATAAACATGAGCAACTTCTTCATGAACATATCTCCCCAGGCAAGGGGAACAAAAGAAAAATGAACAAGTGGGACTATATCAAGCTGAAAAGCTTCTGAACAGCAAAGGACACCATCAGTAGAACAAAAAGACATCCTACAGTATGGGAGAATATATTCATAAATGATGTATCTGATAAGGGGTTGACATCCAAAATAAATAAGGAACTCACGCACCTTAACAAACAAAAAGCAAATAATCCAATTAAGAAATGGGCAGAGAACATGAATAGACACTTCTCTAAACAAGAAATTCAGATGGCCAACAGGCACATGAAAGATGCTCCACATCGCTAAACATCAGAGAAATGCAGATTAAAACCACAAGGAGATATCACCTCACACCAGTGAGGATGGTCAACATCCAAAACACAAACAATAACAAATGTTGGCGAGGATGTGGAGAAAAGGGAACCCTCCTACACTGCTGGTGGGAATGCAAATTAGTTCAACCATTGTGGAAAGCACTATGAAGGTTCCTCAAAAAACTCAAAATAGAAATACCATTTGACCCAGGAATTCCACTCCTAGGAATTTACCTTCAGACTGCAGCAGCCCAGTTTCAAAAAGACATATGCACCCCTATGTTTATCGCAGCACTATTTACAATAGCCAAGAAATGGAAGCAACCTAAGTGTTCATCAGTAGAGGAATGGATAAAGAAGAGGTGGTACATATACACAATGGAATATTATTCAGCCATAAGAAGAAAACAAATCCTACCATTTGCAACAACATGGATGGAGCTAGAGGGTGTTATGCTCAGTGAAATAAGCCAAGCCGAAAAAGACAACTATCAAATGAGTTCACTCATATATGGAGTATAAGAACAAAGAAAAAAACTGAAGGAACAAAACAGCAGCAGACTCACAGAACCCAAGAACGGACTAATAGTTACCAAAGGGAAAGGGACTGGGGAAGATGGGTGGGAAGCGAGGGATAAGAGGGAAAAAGGGGCATTACGATTAGCAGATGTAATGTTGGGGGGGCATGGGGAGGGCTGTACAACTCAGAGAAGACAAGTAGTGATTCTATAGCATCTCACTACGCTGAGACAGTGACTGTAATGGGCTTGGTGGGGGGGACCTGATGAAGGAGGTAGTTTAATAAGCATAATATTGCACATGTAATTGTAGATTAATGATACCAAAATAAACTATAAAAAAACCTATCAACTTCACTATTAAGGAAGAAAACTAACCACTGAGCACTTGCTATCTGCAAGGCAATGGGAAAGACTCTTTTACAAACATCATGTACTCATTCCATCAATAGGCACTTTCAGCTAGGCAGGTAGTGTAGATAAGCAGATACCTATTGAAAGTAATGGTAAACCAATCACGGATCTTTTGTGCTAAATTTAAATTACATGATCCAAGAGCTAAGTTGAAAAGTAAATTTTTAACACCTAATACATGTGTTAAATGGCTAGAATTGGAGAAAATAAACATTGCTTTAGTAGATAAGAATAGGAAAGATAATTCCCAGTCAAGTCAGGAATCCTATTTGATATAGCTGGAGAGGAAGGCATTTCAAAGGACATTGATTATTTCCTCATGAAGAAAACATAAAGTCAACTAAAAGGGCACCAAATAATATTCTTAAAAGGATACAAGAGGGTAAGGATAGCTGTCCCACCCTTCACGACAGGCCCAGGAGGTCAAAAACCTTCCCTAAGTATATGACGATTATAAGAAAAGTGTATTGTTTACAAGGATGGTTAAAAAGCAAAGTGTCCATCTCTCCCCATTCTTTCAACGTCCTCATTCTCATTTTCCCACTGCTTTTCTCCCTCCCCGGGTGGTCGTGATATAGAATTAAAGTTTTTCTTTCTTTTCTTTTTTAAATCTGAACTGATAGCAGTGAGTTGATTTATTTATTTGTTTATTTTGTACATAGAAGGTTTTTATTTATTTATTTTTATTTTTATTTTTTATAATTTATTTTGGTATCATTAATCTACAATTACATGTGCAATATTATAGTTATTAAACTACCCCCTTCATCAGGTCCACCCCACCAACCCCAATACAGTCACTGTCTCAGTGTAGTGAGATTCTATAGAATCACTACGTGTCTTCTCTGAGTTGCACAGCCCTCCCCATGCACCCCCAACATTACATCTGCTAATCATAATGCCCCTTTTTCCCTCTTATCCCTCGCTTCCCACCCATCTTCCCCAGTCCCTTTCCCTTTGGTAACTATTAGTCCGTTCTTGGGTTCTGTGAGTCTGCTGCTGTTTTGTTCCTTCAGTTTTTTTCTTTTTTCTTATACTCCACATATGAGTGAACTCATTTGATACTTGTCTTTTTCGGTTTGGCCTATTTCACTGAGCATAATACCCTCTAGCTCCATCCATGTTGTTGCAAATGGTAGGATTTGTTTCTTCTTATGGCTGAATAATATTCCATGGTGTATATGTACCACCTCTTCTTTATCCATTCCTCTACTGATGAACACTTAGGTTGCTTATATTTCTTGACTATTGTAAATAGTGCTGCAATAAACATAGGGGTGCATATGTCTATTTCAAACTGGGCTGCTGAATTCTTAGGGTAAATTCCTAGGAGTGGAATTCCTGGGTCAAATAGTATTTCTATTTTGAGTTTTTTGAGGAACCTCCATAGTGCTTTCCACAATGGTTGAACTAGCTTACATTCCCACCAGCAGTGTAGGAGGGTTCCCATTTCTCTGCATCCTCACCAGCATTTGTTGTTCTTAGTCTTTTGGATGGTGGCCATCCTTACTGGTGTGAGGTGATATCTCCTTGTGGTTTTAATCTGCATTTCTCTGATGTTTAGCGATGTGGAGCATCTTTTCATGTGCCTGTTGGCCATCTGAATTTCTTCTTTAGAGAAGTGTCTATTCAAGTCTTTTGCCCATTTCTTAATTGGATTATTTGCTTTTTGTTTCTTAAGGTGCACAAGTTCTTTATATATTTTGGATGTCATCCCCTTATCGGATTCGTCATTTATGAATATATTCGCCCATACTGTAGGATGCTTTTTGTTCTACTGATGGTGTCCTTTGCTGTACAGAAGCTTCTCAGCTTGATATAGTCCCACTTGTTCATTTTTGCTTTTGTTTCCCTTGCCCGGGGGAATATGTTCATGAAGAAGTCGCTCATGTTTATGTCCAAGAGATTTTTGCCTATGTTTTTTTCTAAGAGTTTTATGGTTTCATGACTTACATTCAGGTCTTTGATCCACCTTGAGTTTATCTTTGTGTATGGGGCTAGACAGTAGTCCAGTTTCATTCTCTTACATGTAGCTGTCCAGTTTTTCCAACACCAGCTGGTGAAGAGGCTGTCATCTCCCCATTGTATATCAAGGCTCCTTTATCAAATATTAATTGACCGTATATGTTTGGGTTAATGTTTGGATTTTCTATTCTGTTCCACTGGTCTGTGGGTCTGTTTTTGTGCCAGTACCAAATTGTCTTGATTACTGTGGCTTTGTAGTAGAGCTTGAAGTCAGGGAGCTTAATTCTCCCTGTTTTATTCCTCCTTCTCAGGATTGATTTGGCTATTCGGGGTCTTTTGTGGTTTCATATGAATTTTAGAATTATTTGTTTGAGTTAATTGAAGAAAGCTGTTGGTAGTTTGATAGGGATTGTGTTGAATCTGTAGATTGCTTTAGGTAGTATAGACATTTTGACAATATTTATTCTTCCTAGCCAAGATCATGGGATGCATTTCCATTTGTTAGTGTCCTTTTTAATTTCTCTTAGGAGTGTCTTGTAGTTTTCAGAGTACAGGTCTTTCACTTCCTTTGCTATGTTTATTCCTAGGTATTTTATTCTTTTTGATGCAATTGTGAATGGAATTGTGTTTCTGATTTCTCTTTCTGTTAGTTCATCGTTAGTGTATAGGAAAGCAACAGATTTCTGTGTGTTAATTTTGTATCCTGCAACTTTGCCGAATTCACATATTAGTTCTAGTAATTTTGGAGTGGAGTCTTTAGAGTTTTTTATGTACAATATCATGTCATCTGCAAATAGTGACAATTTGACTTCTTCTTTACCAATCTGGAGGCCTTGTATGTCTTTGTTTTGTCTGATTGCCATGGCTAGGATCTCCAGTACTATGTTGAATAACAGTGGAGAGAGTGGGCATCCCTGTCTTGTTCCCGATCTTAGATGAAAAGCTTTCAGCTTCTCGCTGTTAAGTATGTTAGCTGTGGGTTTGTCATATATAGCCTTTATGATGTTGAGATACTTGCTGTCTATACCCATTTTGTTGAGAGTTTTAATCATTAATGGATGCTGAATTGTTTCAAAAGCTTTTTCAGCATCTATGGAAATGATCATGTGGTTTTTGTTCTTTTTGTTGATGTGGTGGACGATGTTGATGGATTTTCGAATGTGCTAACATCCTTGCATCCCTGGGATGAATCCCACTTGATCATGGTGTATGGTCCTCTTGATGTATTTTTGAATTCGGTTTGCTAATATTTTGTTGAGTATTTTTGCATCTACGTTTATCAGGGATATAGGTCTGTAATTTTCTTTTTTGGTGAGGTCTTTGCCCGGTTTTGGTATTAGAGTGATGCTGGCTTCATAGAATGAGTTTGGAAGTATTCCCTCCTCTTCTATTTTTTGGAAAACTTTAAGGAGAATGGGTGTTATTTCTTCTCTTATATGTCTGGTAGAATTCAGAGGTGTATCCATCTGGTCTGGGGGTTTTGTTCTTGGGTAGTTTTTTGATTACTGATTCAATTTCGATGGTGGTGATTGGTCTGTTTAGTTTTTCTGTTTCTTGCTTGGTCAGTCTTGGAAGGTTGTATTTCTCTAATAAGTTGTCCATTTCTTCTATGTTTTCCAGCTTGTTAGCAAATAGATTCTCATAATATTCTCTGATAATTCCTTGTATTTCTGTGGGGTCCGTCATTATTTTTCCTTTCTCATTTCTGATTCTGTCTGTGTGTAGATTCTCTTTTACTCAATGAGTTTGGCTAGGGGTTTATCTATTTTGTTTATTTTTTCAAAGAACCAGCTCTTGGTTTCATTGATTTCTTTATATTGTTTTAGTCTTCTCAGTTTTATTTATTTCTTCTATGATCTTTATTTTGTCCCTCCTTCTGGTGACTTTGGGCCTCATTTGTTCTTCTTTTTCCAATTTCAGTAATTGTGTCTTTAGATGATTAATTTGGGATTGTTTTTCCTTCTTTAAATAGGCCTGGATTGCAATATACTTTCCTCTTAGAACTGCCTTTGCTGCATCCCACAGAAGTTGTGGCTTTGTGTTGTTGTTGTCATTAGTCTCCATATATGCTTTGATTTCTGCTTTGATTTGGTCGTTTACACATTGATTAGGGTAATATTGTTAAGTCTCCATGTATTTGTGAGCTTTTTTGATTTCTTTATGAAATTTATTCTAGTTTTATACCTTTGTGATCTGAGAAGTTGGTTGGTAGAATTTCAATATTTTTGAATTTACTGAGGTTCTTTTTGTGGCCTAGTATGTGGTCTATTCTGGAAAATGTTCCATGGGCACTTCAGAAGAATGTGTGTCCTGCTGCTATTGGGTGCAGAGTTCTGTAGATGTCTGTTAGGTCCATCTGTTCTAGTGTGTTGTTCAGTGCCTCTGTGTCTTTACTTATTCTCTGTCTGGTTGATCTGTCCTTTGGAGTGAGTGGTGTGTTGAAGTCTCCTAAAATGAATGCATTGCTGTCTATTTCCTCCTTTAATTCTGTTAGTATTTGTTTCACACATGCTGGCACTCCTGTGTTGGGTGCATATATATTTATAATGGTTATATCTTCCTGTTGGACTGACCCCTTTATCATTATTTAATGTCCGTCTTTATCTCTTGCTACTTTATTCATTTTGAAGTCTATTTTGTCTGATACAAGTACTGCAACACCTGCTTTTTTCTCTTTGTTGTTTGCGTGAAATATCTTTTTCCATCCCTTCACTTTTAGTCTGTGTATATCTTTGGGTTGGTGGTGAGTCTCTTGTAAGCAGCATATAGATGGGTCTTGCTTTTTTATCCATGTGTTACTCTGTGTCTTTTGATTGGTACATTCAATCCATTTACATTTAGGTTGATTATCGATAGATATGTACTTATTGCCATTGTTGGGTTTAGATTCGTGGTTCCAAAGGTTCAAGGGTTACTTCTTTACTATCTAACAATCTAATTTAACTTTCTTGTTAAGTTATTGTGAACACAGTCTGATGTTTCTTTATCTCTCCCTTCTAATTCTTCCTCCTCTATTCTTTATATATTAGGTGTTTTATTCTTTGCCTTTAGTTAGTATTTGGATGGTCTGCTTTATTTGCTATGATTTTTTCTCTGGTGACATCTTTTTAGCCTTAGGGTTGCTTCCCTCTAGAGCAGTCCATTTAAGATATCCTGTAGTGGTGTTTTATGAGAGGCAAACTCTCTCAACGTTCACTTGTTTGGAAATTGTTTAATCCCTCACTCAAATTTAAATGATAATTGTGCTAAATACAATATTCTTGGTTCAAGGCCCTTCTGTTTCATTACGTTAAATATATCGTGCCATTATCTTCTGGCCTGTAAGGTTTCTGTTGAGAAGTCTGATTATAGTCTGATGGATTTTCCTTTGTTGGTGATTGTTTTTCTCTCTCTAGCTGCCTTTAGTACTCTGTCCTTATCCAAAGATCTTTGCCATTTTAATTATTATGTGTCCTGGTGTTGTCTTCCTTGGGTCCCTTGTGTTGAGAGATCTGTGGGCTTCCGTGGACTGTGAGACTATTTCCTTCCCCAGCGTGGGGAAGTTTTCAGCAATTATTTCTTCAAAGACACTTTCTATCCCTTTTCCTCTCTCTTCTTCCTCTAGTACTCCTATAATGCGAATATTGTTCCGCTTGAATTGGTCACACAGTTCTCTTAATATTCTTTCATTCCTAGAGATCCTTTTATCTCTCTCTGCCTCAGCTTCTCTGTATTCCTGTTCTCTGATTTCTATTCCATTTACAGTCTCTTGCATCTCATCCAGTTGTTAAGCCCGTCTGATTTCTGCATAGTCTTTCCTCACTTCCCTCACTTCCTTCCTCAGTTCTTGCACATTTCTCTGTAGATCCGTCAGCATGGTTATGACTTTTATTCTGAATTCTTTTTCAGGAAGACTGTGCACTTCCATCCCTTCAGGCTCCCTCTCTGGGGTTGTCTAGTTGATCTTAGTGTGGATCATATTCCTCTGTCTTTTCATGGCTATAGAATTAGTTGCTGGTAGTTGCCAGGTATGTCAGCTGGGCTCTTTAAGAGTTTAAAAAGAGGAAAAAAAAGAAAAAAAAGGACAAAAAAGGAAAGAAAGAAAAAAACGAAAAGAAAGAGAAGAAAAAACAAAAAAACACCCACCAGGAGTGGATTCTGTGGTGATGCTGTAGGTGGCGCTGTTGCCTCACTATTCCCCAGCTGTCGCCGCGTCACTCCGCAGGGCCCTTTACAGCTCTGTCCGGGGTGGGAACGAATGGGAGGTTGTTCATCTCTGTGGGAAGTCTAAGTGCGACCACCCTTTCCCAGTGGCCAGTTAAGGGGTCCGAAACTCCCCGGACTCCCAGCGTGCTGGGCTGAGTGTGCCGGGGTGATACAGCTCCTCCGCTGGGCTCCTGTCTCTTTCAGACCACTGAAAAAAGCACACACTTTTCTTCTTCTTTTTTTTTTCCTTCCCGGGAGCCGGCTGCAAGCACCCTGGCGCGTTCCCCCCTCCGATCCTGCACCCTCTGTCTCTCCAATCTCTGCTACACCGTGCGATGTGTGTCAGCACTCCCCGTGCAGATCACTGGGCTGGTTATTTCATGGGCCTGTACTTCCAGTCCCTCCCGGCTCTGAATCCTCTCTTCCCACCAGTGCTCTGGAGTGGGGGAGTGCTCGGGTCCTGCCAGGTCGCAGCTCCGTATCTTACCCGCCTCTTGGGGTGCCGAGTCCTCTCAGGTGTAGCTGCACGCTGTGTGCTTTCCTGTGTATTCTGGTCTCTCTTTTAGGAATAGTTGTATTTGCTGTATTTCCATAGATATATATAGTGTTAGGAGGAGATTTCTGCCACCCTGCTTACGTCACCATGTTCCCAGAAGTCTAGAATTAAAGTTTTCAATTTTATAGTCCTTGATTGGAAAATGTCATAATTTTCCCTTAAGAATGCATCAGTTTTTTTAAATGACCTTCAGTTTTATTTAAGATTTAAAGGTTTTGTAATTGCTAAAATTGCCTTCAAATCTGCTAAGTCCAGAAAACTTTGCTCTACAACTCCATGAAAGATAACTTTAAGATAAATTCATGAAAAGCATGATTTTTGCAGACCCACAGAAGGAGTACTCACTGCAAGAGGGTGTGTACCTAGGAATACTTGACCTCTTGGAAAGCCAATCACTGAATTAAAAGATAAAATAAAAGGAATGATAAAAGAAAAATTCTGTATAGAAGATTTGGGGAAAATAAAATGTACCATCATTGAGATACAGTGACTCAAACTATTAAACTGTTTCTGTGTAAAGAATGAAAACCTGAAACAGAAAAAAAAATTTTTAAGAAAAAAATGTTTTTAATATATGACATTTTTTGAAGGTAAAGGTAAGTTCCAAGTGCTCATTTTGTTTAAGCACTTATTGATCTACTTCTTAATTGTTCCTTCCCTTGTTTTTATTGATTTAAAAATCAGAAAAATGATTTAGCACTTATTCATTTGTTTATCCCTCAAATGCCTGTGAGGAATGGGGACTGGTGGGGGAAACAATATCTTCTTGACCCTGCAGCTTCTTAATTTAGACAGTTTCAGAGACAAAGGCCTCAAAAGGGAAAACATAAATGTTGAAATATTGCTGACTTAAATGACTTGTCCTGCTTATAAATCTAAGAAAATCTGTGCTCAAAGATTCCTCGTAGCTTCCGAGCCACCATCAGTGTCTACTATGCATCCAAATTCAGAATTCTCTTACTTGTTCCTCAAAACAGATCCTTTATTGCTAAATCCAGTGAGCCACCCCCTGGCTCTATTCTCCTGGGAACTAAAATTACTTAGTCCTTAGAAAGACTTAAGTTTGGGTTTATGGTTTCCAAAGACCTCTCAAAGAAACTTTTGAGTACGCCCTGCACAAAACTGTCATATCTAAATAGCCACTGCAGTAAAAATAACTTTCACCCTTTGTATTGCCAATGGGTTTCAGCCCTGGGCAAGTTCACTCTTGATTCAGTAAGACCAAAAAATGACAATAGAACATTTTTGGGGTGAAAGGGTTTATACACAACTTTATTCCCATGATGACAGGTCAAGCACTAGAATCCCATCCACTCAGAGCAAGTCTGCATGCAGCAAGCTGGTCTCTGCCTCCAGGCCTCTCTGCCCCGCAGCAGTCTGTCTCTGTCCTTGGCACTGCCAACACTCCAGTCTCTGCTCTTCTGCAGACTTGTAGCCCTGCCACCATGCAGTAGCCTAGAGCAATGAGCAAGTCAACAAGGGTCAGGTGAGAATCCCAGCAAAAGGAACCTCCACTTTCTCCACATTCCACCCCTCCAGAATTCTTTTTTTTCCTTCAATTCTTTATTAAGGTATTATTGATATGCACTCTTGTGAAAGTTTCACATTAAAAAACAATGTGGTTACTAAATTAACCCATATTATCAAGTCCCCATGCATACCCCATTGCAGTCATTGTCCATCAGTGTAGTAAGATGCCACAGATTCACCATTTACCTTCTCTGTGCTACACTGTTTTCCCCATGACCCCCCCACACCATGTGTACTAAACATAATACCCCTCAATGCCCTTCTCCCACCCTTCCCACCCACCCTCCCACACCCCTCCCCTTTGGTAACCACTAGTTCCTTCTTGGAGTCTCTGAGTCTGTTACTATTTTGTTCCTTCAGTTTTGCTTCGCTGTTATACTCCACAACTGAGGGAAATCATTTGACACTTGTCTTTCTCCACCTGGATTATTTCGCTGAGCATAATATCCTTCAGCTTCATCCATGTTGTTGCAAATGGTAGGATTTATTTCTTTCTTATGGCTAAATAGTATTCTATTGTGTATATGTATCACATCTTCTTTATCCATTCATCTACTGATGGACACTTAGGTTGTTTCCATATCTTGGCTACTGTAAAAAGTGCTGTGATAAATCTGAGACTTCTGGGAAAACGGCGGTGTGACCAGGGCGGCGGAAATCTGCTCCCAAAACCATATATATTTATGAAAATACAACAAATACAACTATTTTTTAAGAGAAACCAGAAGTTACAGGACAACAGCCAGGCTACAGCTACACCTGCAAGAACTCAGTGCCTCATGAAGTGGGTAAGATACAAAGCCGCGACCTGGTGGGACCCGAGCACTCCCTCACCCCAGCGCACCAGCGGGAGTAAAAGATTCAGAGTGGGGAGGAAGTGGAAGCCAGGAGTGCTAAATAACCAGCCTGGGTAATCTGTGCTGGGAGCACAGACACACATCGCATGCTGTACTGGAGATCAGAGAAACAGAAGGGCAGGATCTGAGATGGGGACTGCGAGCGGGTCCCCTCAGTCAGCTCCCCAGGACAAAAGAAAAGTGGGTGCTTTTTTAAAAGTCTTAAAGAGACAAGGGCCCAACAGCAGAATAAAAACATCCCAGCACGCTCAGCCCAGCAGGCTGGGAGTCTTGGGGAATTACGGACCCCATGGCCGGCAGCCAGGCAAAGCAGCTGTGCTGAGGCTTCCACAGAGATGAGCAGTCTGCCATTTGTTCCCCCTGGCCGGCACCACAAAGGGTGCAGCAGAGCCGCCACTACTGCGGAACAGCAGAGGAGCAGCCCCACCCACAGCAACCTCATAGAATATACTCATGGAAGGTGTCGAGCTAAGTGGGAAGAGCCCCAGACCAGGACCAGAAGGCACCAAGGGGAACAGAACACACCCAGCGTAACTGGAAAGCCCTGCAGTGCTATAGACTAGGCTGAGGGTGACCCTGCAAACAGGTAGTTCAGGGGATTATATCAGAGACTGCCTCCCAGTGTGCAGGAAAACAGCTCAGGCCCAGGAAAAGGGCAAGGATAAAAACAAGCAGGAAGGGACCTTGTTCTCCCAGCTGACACATGTGGCACCTACCAGTGACCACTTCTATAGCCATGAAAAGACAGAGGCATATGGTCCAGACTAAGATCAGCCAGAAAACCACATAGAGGGAGCGGATGGGATGGACATGCATAATCTTCCTGAAAAAGACTTCAGAATAAAACTCATAACCATACAGATGGATCTACAGAGAAATACGCAAGAGCTGAGGGAGGAAGTGAGAGAAGTGAGGAAAGACAATGCAGAAATCAGACAAGTGATTGGTGGGCGTAGCAGCAGGCTGGGTGAGATGTAAGAGACTGCTAATGGAATAGAAATCAGAGAACAAGAATACAGAGAAGCTGAGGCAGAGAGAGATAAAAGGATCTCTAGGAATGAAAGAATATTAAGAGAACTGTGTGACCAATCCAAACGGAACAATATTCGCATTATAGGAGTACCAGAAGAAGAAGAAGAGAGAAAAAGGGATAGAAAGTGTCCTTGAAAAAATGATTGCTGGAAACTTCCCCACACTGGGGAAGGAAATAGTCTCTCAGACCATGGAAGCCCACAGATCTCCCAACACAAGGGACCCAAGGAAGACAACACCAAGGCACATAATAATTAAAATGGCAAAGATCAAAGATAAGGACAGAGTATTAAAGGCAGCTAGAGAGAGAGAAAAGATCACCTACAAAGGAAAACCCATCAGACTTCTCAACAGAAACCTTATAGGCCAGAAGAGAATGGCATGATATATTTAACGTAATGAAAAAGAAGGGCCTGGAGCCAAGAATATTGTATCCAGCACGATTATCATTTAAATATGATGGAGGGATTAAACAATTTCCAGACAAGTGAAAGCTGAAGGAGTTTGCCTCCCATAAACCACATCTATAGGATATCTTAAATGAACTGCTCTAGATGGAAGCACCCCTAAGGCTAAAAAGATTATCACCAGAGAAAATAAAATCATAGCAAGAAAGCAGACCATCCAAATACTAACTAAAGACAAAGAATGATACACCTAGTATATGAAGAATGGAGGAGGAAGAATAAGAAGGGAGAGAAATAAAGTATCATCAGACTGTGTTTAAAATAACTTAACAAGAAAGTTAAGTTAGACTGTTATACAGTAAAGAAGCTACCCTTGTACCTTTGGTAAACAAGAATCTAAAGGCAGCAATGGCAATAAGTACATATCTAACGATAATCACACTAAATGTAAATGGACTGAACGCACCAATCAAAAGACACAGAGTAATAGAATAGATAAAAAGCAAGACCCATCTATATTCTGCTTACAATAGACTCACCTCAAACCCAAAGATATACACAGACTAAAGGTGAAGTGATTGAAAAGGTATTTCATGTAAACAACAAGGAGAAAAAGCAGGTGTTGCAGTACTTGTATCAGGCAAAATGGACTTCAAAACGAAGAAAGTAGCAGGAGATAAAGAAAGACATTACATAATGATAAAGGAGTCACTCCAATAAGAGAATATAACCATTTTAAATATATATGCACCCAACACAGGAGTGCTAACATATGTGAGACAAATACTAACAGAATTAAAGGAGGAAATAGAAAGCAATGCATTCATTTTATGAGACTTCAACACACCACTCACTCTAAAGGACAGATCAACCAGACAGAAAATAAGTAAAGACACAGAAGCACACTGAACAACACACTAGAACAGATGGACCTAACAGACATCTACAGAACTCTACACCCAAAAACAGCAGGATACACATTATTCTCAAGTGTACATGGAAGATTTTCCACAATAGACCACATGCTAGGCCACAAAAAGAACCTCAGTAAATTCAAAAATATTGAAATTCTACCAACCAACTTCTCAGATCACAAAGGTGTAAAACTAGAAAGAAATTGCACAAGGAAAACAAAAAGGCTCACAAATACATGGAGGCTTAAAAACATGCTCCTAAAAATCAATGGATAAATGACCAAATTAAAACAGAGATCAAACAATATATGGAGACTAATGACAACAATAACACAAAGCCGCAATTTCTGTTGGATGCACGAAAGGCAGTTCTCAGAGGAAGCTATATTGCAATACAGGCCTATATAAAGAAGGAAGAACAATCCAAAATGAATAGACTAAAGACCTAAAGACACAATTACTGAAATTGGAAAAAGAAGAACAAATGAAGCCCAAAGTCACCAGAAGGAGGGAAATAATAAAGATCAGAGAAGAAATAAATAAAATTGAGAAGAATAAAACAATATAAAAAATCAATGAAACCAAGAGCTGGTTCTTGAAAAAATAAACAAAATAGATAAACCCCTAGCCAGACTCATTAAGAGAAAAAGAATATCTACACACATAAATAATCAAAAATGAGAAAGGAAAAATCATGACCGACCCCACAGAAATAAAAACAATTATAAGAGAATACTCTGAGAATCTATATGCTAACAAATTGGAAAACCTAGAAGAAATGGACAACTTCTTAGAAAAATACAACCTTCCAAGACTGACCAAGCAAGAAACAGAAAACCTAAACAGACCAATCACCAGCAACGAAATTGAATCGGTAATCAAAAAACTACCCAAGAACAAAACCCCTGGACCTGATGGATTCACCTCTGAAGTCTACCAGACATATAGAGAAGAAATAATATGCATTCTCCTCAAAGTTTTACACAAAATAGAAGAGGAGGGAATACTTCCAAACTCATTCTATGAAGCCAGCATCACTCTAATAGAACCTGGCAAAGACCTCACCAAAAAAGAAAATTACAGACCAATATCCCTGATGAACATGGGTGCAAAAATACTCAACAAAATATTAGCAAACCAAATTCAAAAATGCATCAAGAGGATCATACACCATGATCAAGTGGGATTCATCTCAGGGATGCAAGGATGATACAACACTCAAAAATCCATCAACATCATCCACCACATCAATAAAAAGAAGAACAAAAACCACAAGATCATCCCCAAAGATGCTAAAAAAGCATTTGACAAAATTCAATATCCATTCATAATAAAAACTCTCAAAAAATGGGTATTGAAGGCAAGTATCTCAACATCATAAAGGCCATGTATGACAAACCCACACCTAACATCATACTTAACAGTGCGAAGCAGAAAGCTTTTCATCTAAGATTGGGAACAAGACAGGGATGCCCATTCTCTCCACTGTTATTTAATATAGTACTGGACGTCCTAGCCATGGCAATCAGACAAAACAAAGACATACAAGGCATCCAGATTGGTAAAGAAGAAGTCAAACTGTGACTATTTGCAGATGACATGACATTGTACATAAAAAACACTAAAGACTCCACTCCAAAACTACTAGAATATCTGAATTCAGCAAAGTTGCAGGATACAAAATTAACAGACAGAAATCTGTTGCTTTCCTATACACTAACCATCAGCTGACAGAAAGAGAAATCAGGAAAACAATTCCATTTACAACTGCATCAAAAAGAATAAAATACCTAGGAATAAACCTAACCAAGGAAGTGAAAGACCTATACCCTGAAAAACTACAAGACACTCCTAAGAGAAATTAAAGAGGACACTAACAAATGGAAATGCATTCCATGATCTTCGCTAGGAAGAATACTGTCAAAATGGCTATACTACCTAAGCAACCTACAGATTCAATGCAATCCCTATCAAAATACCAACAGCTTTCCTCAATGAACTCGAACAAATAGTTAGAAAATTCATATGGAACCACAAAAGACCCAGAATAGCTAAAGCATTCCTGAGAAGGAAGAATAAAACAGGGGAAATTACACTCCCAGTCTTCAAGCTCTACTACAAAGCTTCAGTAATCAAGACAATTTGGTATTGGCACAAAAACAGACCCACAGACCAGTGGAACAGAATAGAAAATCCAAACATTAACCCAAACATATATGGTCAATTAATATTTGATAAAGGAGCCTTGGATATACAATGGGGAGATGATAGCCTCTTCACCAGCTGGTATTGGAAAAACTGGACAGCTACATGTAAGAGAATGAAACTGGACTACCTTCTAACCCCATACACAAAAGTAAACTCAAAATGGATCAATAACCTGAATGTAAGTCATGAAACCATAAAACTCTTAGAAAAAAACATAGGCAAAAATCTCTTGGACATAAACATGAACGACTTCTTCATGAACATATCTCCCCAGGCAAGGGAAACAAAAGCAAAAATGAACAAGTGGGACTATATCATGCTGAAAACCTTCTGAACAGCAAAGGACACCATCAGTAGAACAAAAAGACATCCTACAGTATGGGAGAATATATTCATAAATGACATATCCGATAAGGGGTTGACATCCAAAATATATAAAGAACTCACGCACCTCAACAAGCCAAAAGCTAATAATCCAATTAATAAATGGGCAGAGGACATGAATAGACACTTCTCCAAAGAAGAATTTCAGATGGCCAACAGGCACATGAAAAGATGCTCCACATCGCTAATCATCAGAGAAATGCAAATTAAAACCACAATGAGATATCACCTCACACCAGTGAGGATGGCCAACATCCAAAACACAAACAACAACAACAAATGTTGGCGAGGATGTGGAGAAAAGGGAACCCTCCTACACTGCTGGTGGGAATGCAAATTAGTTCAACTATTGTGAAAGTAGTATGGAGGTTCCTCAAAAAACTCAAAATAGAAATACCATTTGACCCATGAATTCTGCTCCTAGGAATTTACCCTAAGAATGCAGCAGCCCTGTTTCAAAAAGACAGATGCACCCCTTTATTTATTGCAGCACAATTTATAATAGTCAAGAAATGGAAGCAACCTAAGTGTCCATCAGTAGATGAATGGATAAAGAAGAGGTGGTACATATACACAATGGAATATTATTCAGCCATAAGAAGAAAACAAATCCTACCATTTGCAACAACATGGATGGAGCTAGAGGGTATTATGCTCAGTGAAACAAGCCAAGCGGAAAAAGACAAGTATCAAATGATTTCACTCATATGTGGAGTATAAGAACAAACAAACAAAAAAAACTGAAAGAAAAAACAGCAGTAGACTCAGAGAACCCAAGAATGGACTAATGGTTACCAATGGGAAAGGACTGGGGAGGATGCGTAGGAAGGGAGAAACCTGGAGGAAAAAGGGGCATTACGATTAGCAGAAGTAATGTTGGGGGGGCACGGGGAGGGCTGTACAACTCAGAGAAGTAGTGATTCTATAGCATCTCACTATGCTTATGGACCGTGAGTGTAATGGGTTTGGTGGGGGGGACCTGATGAAGTGGGTAGTTTAATAATCATAATGTTGCACATGTAATTGTAGATTAATGATACTAAAATTTATTAAAAAAAATTTTTTTAAAGTGCTGCGATAAACATAGGGGTGCATATGTCTTTTTGAATCTGAGAACTTGTATTCTTTGGGTAAATTCCAAGGAGTGGGATTCCTGCATCAAATGGTATTTCTATTTTTTAGTTTTTTGAGGAACCTCCATATTGCTTTCCACAGTGGTTGAACTAGCTTACATTCCCACCAGCTGTGTAGGAGGGTTCCTTTTTCTCCGCATCCTCGCCAGCATTTGTGTTCTTAATCTTTTCGATTCTGGCCATCCTTACTGGTGTGTGATGATATCTCATTGTGTTTTTTATTTGCATTTCCCTGATGATTAGCAATGTGGAGCATCTTTTCATGTGCCTGTTGGCCATCTGAAATTCTTCTTTGGAGAACTGTCTCTTGATATCCTCTGCCCATTTTTTAATCGGGTTATTTGCTTTTTGGGTTTTGAGGCGTGAGTTCTTTATATATTTTAGATGTTAACCCCTTGTCAGATATGTCTTTTACAAATATATTCTCCCATACTGTAGGATGCCTTTTTGTTCTGTTGATGGTGTCCTTTGCCATACAGAAGCTTTTTAGTTTGATGTAGTCCATGTGTTCATTTTTGTTTTGTTTCCCTTGCTCGAGGAGATGCATTCAGGAAGAAGTTGCTCATGTTTATATTCAGGAGATTTTTGCCTATGTTGTCTTCTAAGAGTTTCATAGTTTTATGACTTATATTCAGGTGTTTGATCCATTTCGAGTTTACTCTTGTGTATGGGGTTAGACAATAATCCAGTTTCATTCTCTTGCATGTAGCTATCCAGTTTTTCCAACACCAGTTGTTGTAGAAGCTGTCATTTATCCACTGTATGTCCATGGCTCCTTTATTGTATGGTTGGGTTTATATCTGGGCTGTCTAGTCTGTTCCATTGGTCTATGGTTCTCTTCTTGTGCAAGTACCAAATTGTGTTGATTACTGTGGCTTTGTAGTAGAGCTTGAAGTTGGGGAGCGTAATCCCCCCAGTTTTATTCTTCCTTCCCAGGATTGCTTTTTCAGAATTCTTGACTCTCAATCTATGCACCCTCAATCTTCCGTGAAGGTCCCTGTGCAAGAAAGCTGGAATATTGTAACCAAATTCAACAACAGAGGCTATGACAATATACAGATAACAAAAATTATGATACACATAACAGAAATTATAATAATCCTCAGGCCTGAGGAGATCCATTGTCAGCAAGTGGTCATCCTGGCTGTATGCAAACCAGTTCCACTCAGATGAGTTAACCAAAAGGACCATGGGTGGGCCTTACAATACCCACCTTCTCCAGCCTCTGGAGGGCTTCTCCAACCCATCCAGCAGAAAGTCTTGGAGACACACAGGCAGGACTTGTGCCTCTGTCTCCAGTCGCTGCTCCTGTGGCCAGAACTGCCACTCCAGTTTCAATTGTTGCCACAGCTCCTGTAAGATTCTGTTGAGTTTCCATCCAATTCCTCTTTTTCTGATCCTGCCTTTATCAAATCAACCTACATCTGGGTCCTTGTGACCTTCCTAGGGCCCTTTAAATTCTTCCTCTGAGTAGTGGACCATATTTCCTTCTGTGCTTTCATTGCTTCAGCTTCTCCTGGGTCTGCTGCCATATGGGCAACCTTACTTATAGGCTGTCCCAAGTGAGGGGCAAGAACGGCTACTAGAGGCCCAAAGAAAGACAGGGGAGCCATTTGAAGTGCCAGATTTCTCATCCCCACAGTGAAAGTCTCATCTGGGCCATAATTCTCTGGACTATACATGGTGTTTTTCATGCCTAACTCCCATAACCTTTTGGAGGTCAGCATTCATCTGCCATATAGCATGGGAGGACGGTAAACCAGTCTGACTGAGTCACACAGTCTGAAGAGCAGCCATAATCCAATCAAAGAGGGAGTGGTTTTCTGGGGTCTGATGTACATTTTGCATTTGCTGCCTCTGGGCAGGGTGAGTTGTCAGGGAACCCAGTTTTCCCATTTCTAGCCCAGACAGAGTAATTCCATCAACACCTACATCCCAAAGATGCAGAAGTCAAGCTGATATTGCCTCTGAGGGCTTCTTCTGAAATCAGGAGCCCAAATTCACCAGCTCAGCCTGAGTATAGGAGTATAGCATAGAGTGCTCCACAACCTGGGGAGGGGGCTGGACTTCTACTGGAGAAACCCACAGTTGCTCATCTTTATTTTCTTGACTACATTCAGGTGGGCTTTCAACAGAAGAGGGGCCAATGCCTCCAGCAGCAGCAGGGCCTCCACCTGCACCTGGTCATCACACCTCGGCTCCTCCTCCATTTCTGGGGCTGATGCTCCACTACATCCCTCCCTTGCCCCATGACACCTCACAGCCTGCATTCTCATGCTACCATTACATCCTTCACCCTTTCCACAGCACCTCGTAGAGACACCATGTCAGTCATCAATAAATCTTTCACTTCCTCTAGGGCACCTCGCAGCTCATGTTCTCATGCTGCCTCTTCCTGTGCTTCCTGCAGGAGGGTGTCTTTCTTCTCCCTTATGGCCTTTCTTAACAGTTCCCCCCAGCCTCACGGGCACTCTGTTTCCTTAAGGAATTCCCTATTTTGCTGAGGGCCAACTCTACTGCCTCAGGTGTTACCTCCACCTCTCCCAGTCTTGGGGGGGGCCCAGTCTTCTAGGAGGCAAGTCCCCCCTGAGGGACACTTGAATGTCTCCCCATCCATAGGGGCAGCCTGCTGAAATAGTCCTCCCACTGGGGCAGGCTATTCTATTTTTGATCTACAGCGAATCCTGCCAATGTCACCAAGTGTCTTGCCAATGGGTTTCAGCCCCAGGCAAATTCACTCTTGATTTGGTGAAACCAGAACATGACGATGAAATGTTCTTGGGTTGAAAGAGTTTATACTCAACTTTATTCCCACAGGGTAGGTCAAGCACTAGAATCTTGTCCACCTCAAAGCAAGTCTGCAGGCAGCAAGCAGGTCTCTTCCTCTGGACCTCTCTGTCCCTTGCAGCCATCTCAGTCTCTGTCCTTGGTGCTGCCACCACGCCAGCCTCTGCTCTCCTGCAGCCTTGCAGCCCACAGCACTGGGCAGAGCTCTTCATATAGAGTCAATAACAATGTATTGCCCACACGTGTGTTGTGAGCAAGCTGGCCAGGGCCAGGTGAGACTACTGGCCATGGGAATTTTCATTTTCTCTACACCCGTATAACCTGGAATTGATCATATGTTATTCACACAACAGTTTGAGGAAAATGTCTAGGTAACTACCTATAACTCAAAACTGTATCACAACTTTCCTTAGCAACAACAAAAATTTTATTCTTTTCAAGAAATTATAAGCCTAGGTGAAACTAAGATGAAAAAGTAAACCCTTCCAATTTTCATTTAATTTTGTCCTGAATTAAACTTATATACTTACTATGGAAATGCACCTTTATGACAAAGTCTTCACCTCCCTACAACTTGCCACCTCTAAGAAACTCCTAAATAGAAATGTGGAACTTCTCTGTCTCCTCCAAATACATTCAATCTATATTAATGGAAAATAGGACAATGTGAAATAAAACCTAAGTATTTAAAATATGTTACTGGAAATATTCATATTACCTCTTATCTATTTTTACCAGAGTTGCTGGCAAATTAAAAACAAAAACAAAGCAACATTTTTAAGACTAACTTTTACTCACTAGCTAGGCCATGCCTTAACTAAGCAACTTGCTCTCTCATTCCGACCTCAAGTCTAGAGTTCAAGCTTGTGGTTCAGCAAAGTCACGAATTTCATGGACCTCTAGAATGATTTCAATATAATGGAAGTACAGATGTTTTACCCACATATGAAGGGCAAACACACATGAATACACAGGCCTTCATTAAAATCTTTACCTTTCCTTTATATACACTGGTTTGACTCTCAAACAATTGTTAAAATAATAAATATGTGGTTAAAAGCATTTGAATTCACATCTTTATCGGCAAGTTCTTTTGTGTTTCACTCCAATTCTGAAGCCCCTTGTCCCTCTATTTACATTTTCCTACAGAGAAGAAATATCCTATCATCACATATTTCCACCTGGCTTCCTTAGGGAATAATTCCTGGAGTATTAGGTCATTTCTTTTTTAACCATTTAAACTGAAAATTTCTTGGGTCTAGGTAGCCATCATCATTCATCAAGTTCAGGCCTGAAAAGCATCTGTTAATCACAGCAGTTCCTTCTAAGCCACAATGTCTAATGCCCTTATTAACAGGCACTTCTCTTAACACGCCTTCTGTTTTCTTCATCAAGAAACTCTCAGTGGGCCTCCTTTTCCCTTTCTAATGAGATTGCATAATCAGTAATATCTAGCCAAGTCTAGCACTCTCGTCTCGGTCTATTTAGTTGCCTCATCTTGACAATGTCTTACTAGTTGGTACATGTTCTCAACAAATACTAGATACTTGATATTAAATGAGAAGATGGCCAAGTAAGAGGATCCTGAGCTCACCTTCTCCCATGGACACACTGAGGTAACAACTGCATATAACATGATCTGAAGACTGGCAGAACATCTTCCACAGCTGAAGAAATAAAGAAAAAGCCACATCAATAAGAGTAGGAGAAGCAGTTGGTAACCAAATCCCCTACAAGCAGGAGTTATCACAGGTGCACAGGTCCTCCTTGAGGAGCGAGGGGATCAAACCCCACAATAGGCAACCCCTGCCCTGGGGATCTGCACCACGAAGACAAGATCCCATAATGTCTGGCTTTGAAAATCAGTGGGACTTAACTCTGGGAGAGCTGAGGGCTCTTGGAAACTTAGCCTCCAATATTAGAGGCCCATGTACAATTTCACTCCCTCCAAGACTCAGCACAGAGAAAACAGATTGATTTTAGGGCATGTGCTGGAGGGGCAGGGATCTACAGGAGCTTTCTCTTGAAACAAAAGCTCTGGTGGGCACCATTTTTCTTGCCCTCCCTCAGCCCAGCTGGTCGGACACATGCAAGCCACTTCTGACATTCTCCATATACTTTGCTGGCACATTTACCAGGCCCCAGTGTTCCCCTGGGGATTCACCCCACCAACCTTCCTTCCATGGCAGGCATCCCTGCAAAGTGGCTCCCCCAGCCACACCTAGCAAGCAACCTCCAGTAGGACTGGTGTCCTCTCAAAGCAACTATCACCCCACCACACCCTAGTAGACAGCCTCTCCAGAATGGCACCCCTCCAGAAAACCCCTGTCCTACCCATCAGCACATCTGCAGAGGTTGAAGCCAGGCCTCTCAACCACCTGCACCAGGGGCTTTCTGGACTCTGCTAACAAGGGAACTAATCCCATTCATGAGGGCTCCACCTTCTTGACCTAATTACTTCCCAAAGGCCCCAATTCCAAATATCATCACACTTAGGATTACATCTCAATATACAAATTTGAGATACAAACATTTAGTCCATAACAATGACCAATTGATTTAGGTGAGGTTGCTAAGATAATTTGATGGGGAAAGAACTGCCTTTCAAAAATATTCCTGGGACAACTTGCTATCCATATGCAAAATAATTAATTTGGATACCTACCTCACCACATGCACAAAAATTAACTCAAAATAGATCATACACCTAAATCTAAATTCTAAAACTCTAAAACTCCTAAGAGAAAATAATGGAGTAAATCTTTGTGCTCTCTCTCTCTCAGCTTGCACCTAGTTGGTGGTGACATGGCTAAGTGCATTAGGGTCAGAATCATTGGTAAATACAGGACTATTATGGTGCCTCCCTCAGGAAAATGGTGAAGAAAACTGAAATAAGCCAGCATGCCAAGTACCTGTGCTCCTTTTGTGGCTAAACCAAAATGAAGAAACAAGCTCTGGGGACTTGGCCCTGTAGTGCCTATGTGAGAACAGCAGCTGGTGGCGCCCGGCCCTGTAGCACCATAGCAGCCAGCACAGCACAGTCGGCTGTCAGAAGGCCAAAGGCATTGAAAGACCTGTAGAAGTGCCTACACTGAAAGCATTGCTAGACAATACTAAATGGGCTAATTTATGTAAAAAAAAAAAGAGTAAATCTTGGTGACTTTGGGTTAGCAATGGTTTCTTACATACATCAGAAGCATAAGAGACCAAACATAAAAAGAGATAAATTAGACTCCACCAAAATTTATTAAAAACTTTTATGATTCATGGAATCCCATCAAGAAAATGAAAAGACAATCCATAGGATGGGAGAAAATGTTTACAAATAATATATCTGATCTGGGACTTATATCCAAGAACTCTTACAATTCAACAATAAAAAGACCCAGTTAAAGATGGGCAAAGAGATTAAATAATTTCTCCAGAGATTTACAAATAACCAACAAATTATGTGAAAAGATGCTCAACATCATAATTCATTAGGGAAATGTGAATCAAAACCACAATGAGATACCACTTGACACCCATCAGAATGGCTAAATCACAGAGGCAAACATTAACAAGTGTTGGCCAGGATGTGAAAAAGTTGGAACCCTTATACATTACTGTGAGAATGTAAATTGGTACAACCCCCTTAGAAAACAATTTGACAGTACTTCAAAAAACTAAATGTAGAGTTATCATATGACCCAGCCATTCCATCCCTAGGTATATACCCCAAAGAAATGAAAATGTATGCTTACATAAAAACGTGTATACAAATGGTCATAGCAGTGTTTTTCACAATAGCCCCAAAGTGGAAACAACCCAAATGCCCATCAAATGATTAATGGATATATAAAATGTGGTATAGGCATAAAATAGAATATTATTCAGCAATAAAAATGGTTAACTGATACATGCTACAACATGAATGAAGCTTAAAAATGTTATGCTAAACAAAAAGAAACGAGTCACAAAAGACCACATAACTTATGACTCCATTTATATGAAATATCCAGATTAGGCAGATCTATAGAGACAGAAAGTTGATTAGTGGTTGCCCAGGGCTGGAGGTAGGGGTGAGGGAATGGGAAGTGATTGCTAATTAATATGGGATTTCTTTTTGAGGTCATGAAATGATTCTGGATTAGATAATGATCAAAGCTGCACAACTCTGAAGCCATGCTAAAAACACTGAATTGTACCTTGTAGATGAGTCAATTGTATGGTGTGTGACTTCTCAATAATACTGTTTTTGAAAAATAATAAGTAAAAGATACAATTGAGTAAGTCACAGCTACTTGGCATTTTATTTAAAAAAATAAAATGATGGAGATCAATATAAACTTTTGGTTGCTATTTGTGGTGAAATTCTGTTTTAATTAAACAAGCAATGACATATTGTGACCTGCTGGATTTTTAAGTCTAGTCCTTCTGGGAAGAATTTCCTACGCGATTATTATGTGGTTTGTGAAATACTTCACCAAATTCCCCTGGGACCTCCCTTAAAGCCATCACACAAGTTTAAAATACAGGTCACTATATCAGATACTGAAGACTGGGACAGACTACCCAAAAAGGACCTTGGTTTCATTTCCAGTTGCCACTGCGTTTCTATGAACTCTTTTTCCTATTGTTGTTTACTCTTGACATGATAATTATTTTGTTGCCTTATTTTCTTATTTCTTGTTTTCACTCTGGGTTTGTTATTTTTATCCCCAATAGTAATTCTGACCCAAAAGTTTAATTTGGTAGTAATTAAAATAATGCCTTTACAGTGAATGCCAAATTATTCACAAAATACTTTACAATACTAGAGTGGCTATGCATTTTCATAGTACATAAGAGTCAAAGAAAGGTGTTTTGCTGAAAATGGGTGACTACTCACTTAGTGAGGAGTGGGCAGTGATGAGGCTGGAGTCCTCCTTCTCATTACAAATCCATTCATTATAGTTGAAGAGTCTTATTCCAACTAATTAAAGATAAGAAAAGAAGTCAGAAAGACTGTTGCTAAACCAGAAGGCTTAAAAGAAGAAATAAATCCCTTAGCAAGGGACAGGCAAAGTAAGTTTGTTCTAGGCTTAGATACTGTTACATGTCAAAATCCAAAGTCCGTGAGAGTGTTTCTGGATGAGATTAATATTAGAATATGCAGACTGAGTGAAGCAGATTGTCCTCCTTAATGTGGGGTGGGCCTAATCCAATCAGCAGAAGACCTAAATAGAACAAAAAGGCTAACTAAAAGGTGACTCCTCCTGCCCAGCTGCTTAAGCTGAATGTTGGTCTTTTCCGGCCTTCAGACTTGAACTTAAAAATCAACTCTTTTTGAGTCTTACACCAGCTAGCTTTTGGAGTAGAATTTTCACAATTGGCATGCCTGGGACTCTGGTTACCAACTGCAGATCTCGGGACTTCTCAGTCTCCATAACAAAGTGATCCAATTCCTCATAATCAGTCTCTCTCCTTCTCATTCTCCCCCTCCCCTGGTATATATATACATAAAATTGGTTCTGCTTCTCTGGGGAACCCTGACTAATTCAAATCAATCTGTATTTCAGGCACTGGGAGTTCTGTCATTATTATCCTTAATCAATTAATTAATCTCTCATAAAACAGGAAGTTTTTATCTTTATGCTAATTTCTACTTTCAAAACCTGAATATTCTTTTTCATTAACTACTGTTTTAGTAAAAGTCTTTTAAAGAGATGGGGGAAATGAAGTGTTCTGTTTCTAAATATGTGATACTGAGTTAAAAGTATGTTTTATGTTGGTCTGGAATATTAGGGTAAACAATGGGTCTTTCTGAAAAAAACAGTTCATAGAAAATACAATTGAGTAAGTCATAGTTACTTGGCATAAAAAGGGAGGAAGGAAGAGGATAGGGAGGAGAGGGGGAGTATGGAAGGGGTAGAGGGAAGGACAGAGGAAGGAAATTAAGTATATTCCTGAAAGACTGGTTAAAAACTATATATGCTACAAAAACAAAACATTTTAAAAAGTAAAATAGATGTATTAAGCATTTTCTAAGGGCCAGATATTGAGTGAACTGCTTTATATGCATTATAATCTCACTGAACTCTCAAAACAATAGTAAGCATTTATGGGACATTTATTCAGTGCCATACACTCATCTGCATGCTTTTTGTATATTAACTTAAGCAATTCAGTATGTTTAATATCCTTCATGGCAGATGAGGAAACTGAGGCTTTAGAGGGGTTTAAGTAAGTTGTCCTCATACACAAGTGGTCAAGTTGGGATTTAAATACGGGAGGTCTGGCTCCACCATCCATTCTCCCAGCCAGCACAAAACAGCCACCTTCTTTGAGAAAAATGATATATGAGAAGTCATGGAAAAATTGTTTAAAGTGAGCCAACAGAGCATAGGGTAAAAACACAGGCTTTGATATCCAATTCGTATTTATATCACCTTAGAAGAGTTACAACCTCTCTGGTTCTTGTATTACTATCTATAAAAATGAAATAAAAGCTCCTACCTTGCAAACTTGTGGTGAGATGGTTTATGTAAACTTGGTGGTAATAGTTCAATAAATATACTCATAATCATCACTATTACCTTTATTATTATTACTATTATTCTTTTGAAGCTTGACAGATTGCTCAGAGACCCAAGCCATACATACAGCTTTCCTGGTTTGTTTGCCTGTTTGTTTGTTAATCTAACAGTTCTAATTAATGAAGAAATTCTATGTTGACAGAGGGAAAGTGAAACAGAAGAATTTATAGGTGCATATCAGGGGTATTTTTATAACAACATAATCAGGAGGAGAAAAACTATTTTCCATATTACAGAAAAACAGAATTACCCACTTACTCTGAGTGAACAAGGATAAATACAAAATTACTAATTTAGCAATTTAGTATAAGGGTTTTCCTTATACTAACCAGGAGAAAATTGAGACAGGTTCCTTTAATTGAGTAATGTATTCCAGTACTTTATTCAAGTACCTAGGTTTAACCATAATATGATTCTGGAGAAGTTAGCTGGTTAGCCAAAGGTGCATAGCTAGTTGGTGATACAGGAAGACTAGCATATGTAAGCTTTATTAACATAAGGCAATCCTTTCAAAAACTTTTAGAATTCTATTAAATGTTATGAAGAATTCTATTCTGGGAGAGTAATAGTACTCTATGCCATCAAAAAATAAGTAATTCTAATTTAACAAAGAAATAAGGGTTAATCACATTGTGAAAGCTAACCAGAAAGAAGTAATTAAAATTTGCTTCAAATTTGTTTTTGTTTTTAAATATTCACATCGATTACTGGGTTTCTTTCTTTTTTCCCCTCCTGACAATAAATCAATAAAAGAGTGTAAGAGTTGATATATAAAGGGAGATGTTGCTGATACAGTTAGTTGGAGCTTTATTCTTTGTCTCTTGATTCTTGACTTCCATTGTCTTCTTTGTCTTGTGCAAATACATGTAGATACACATTGACAGTGTATGTAAAGACAGAGTTTGGGGCTGCTTTAGAATAGATGCTGTAGAAAGTCTTTCATTAAATTGGTCTTATTACTGCTCTGGGGATTTCAGTATTGTTCTCTGGGGGTCTCTTTATTACAAGAAGAGTAAACTGTTTTTTTTTATTAAGGTATCACTGATATACAATCTTATAAAGGTTTCACAAGAGCAACATTGTGGTTTCAAAGTTCACCGATATTATCAAGACCCCCCCACCCCCCACCCCATTGCAATCACTGTCCATCAGCATAGTAAGATTTCTAGAGCCAAGGAAGAGTAATCTTTTAAGGTCAAGAATTGGGCCTATTATGATACATCTCATATATTTGTTAATGATTAATGTAGTCCCTTAATGAAATACTGCTTTTCCAACTTTTAGATCAAACTACTGACTCTCTTTATTAGTATGATTTTTATTTTAATACTAAAATTGAGAATATTTAAGGTAGGGTATTTCCATTATGAAAAACTTCCACCTAAGTATATATACATATCTGTTAAATTGGAAATTATGTGTTGGAGCAATGTCACTCATGCTAGAGCACAGCAACATAGGAACTCAAAAAGTATATTAAATAAAGAAGGAAGGAAAGATGGAAGAAAGGGAGGGAGGGAGGGAGAGAGGGAGGAATGAAGGACAGCAATCTGTTTTTTGCCATCCACTTCATAAGATAGTGGCTAATTTATTTTTAGATTAAGGGGGGTCTCCCCAAAGCATTCCAAAGGTGCTAGATCTATGAAAGGAAGAGAAGGAAGGTAGAGTCCCACTAACAAAACAGGAGAAACGTCAATGGACAGCAGAGTTCCTGAAAGATGGTATTTAGAGAAATAAGAATGGGGAGGAAAAATGGGGGAAGAAGGCAGAAGGCAAGGGAGACATGGAGAACTAGGTGAGTACTTTGTAAATGGTGTTTAATTCTTCATTTGATTCTTCAGAAGAAGCCTATAAAGTCAATATTATTCCCACTTCACAGATGAAAAAACTAAGGTATAGAAATACTAGATGATTTGTCTCAGACTACAGAGTTTTTAGTAAAAAAGCTAAAATTTGAACCCAGAGCTATTTTGTCCCAAAATTCATACTCTTTCCACCAGGCCACCCTGGTCAGGTTTGGAGGCTTATGAAAACTAACATTTCAGGCTTTCATTTTGGTCCCCTAGAAGTAAAATCATCCCCAGCAGATGCACAGGAGAGCAGATACCTGAAAGCTGGTCATTTTAAGGGGACTCTCACATATGATCTTTTCTCTGTCCTGGTGTTCTGAACCCCAGAAATATTCCAAGTAACCTTTATGTGTCATAAGTACAGCTTTTACAACATGATCCCACTTCCTTCCCTGTAATAGCTGTCCCTAAACCTCACAGGTCACCTGAGGAAGTGTACTCTTCTATTATTTTTAACTTTTATCACCTTTAAAAGTTTTCTACTCTAACAAGTAAGTGTTTTTCAGTTATGCAACAGCTGCTTATGATGATGACAGGCCTGGTTCAAAATGTTTAGTCAACACAATTACTTTATATTCTCCTACTATCATATTCTAAACAATTCTGCCTGTTTTGTCAAATCTCACTCACTTTCTATAGCTGCAGTGTGTCTTAACCATTTGTTATCTCACAATTTCTAGTTATCAGCACAAAGGGAAGATCATTTTTATGGGCAAAAAACATGATTTGACCTGTAATCCAAGCGGTCTGCCAGGAGGCGTGGCAGGGACCACCGGGGGCGGAGCCAGACCCCAGCCCTGTGGCCGACTGGGAGGGAGAACTTCCGGGAAGATGGCGGTGTAAGTAGGGCGGCAGAAATCTCTTCCCAACACTATATACATCTATGAAAATACAGCAAATACAACTATTCCTAAAAAATAGACCAGAATACAACGGAAAGCGCACAGCGTGCAGCTACACCTGAGAGGACTTGGCATGTCATGAGGCGGTCTTAAAGATCTCAGCTGACATATGTGGCAACTACCAGAAACCACTTCTATATCCATGAAAAGACAGAGGAATATGGTCCAGACAAAGATCAACAAGACAATCCCAGAGAAGGACCCTGAAGGGATGGAAATGCACAGTCTTCCTGAAAAAGAATTCAGAATAAAAGTCATAAGCATGCTGATGGATCTACAGAAAAATGTGCAAGAGCTGAGGGAGGAAGTGAGGGAAGTGAGGAAAGACAATGCAGAAATCAGACAAGTGACTGATGAGCTTAACAGCAGACTGGATGAGATGCAAGAGACTGCTAATGGAATAGAAATCAGAGAATAGGAATACAGAGAAGCTGAGGCACAGAGAGATAAAAGTATCTCTAGGAATGAAAGAATATTAAAAGAACTCTGTGACCAATCCAAACGGAACAATATTCGCATTATAGGAGTACCAGAAGAAGAAGAGTGAGAAAAAGGGATAGAAAGTGTCTTTGAAGAAATAATTGCTGAAAACTTCCCCACACTGGGGAAGGAAATAGTCTCACAGTTCATGGAAGACCACAGATCTCCCAATACAAGGGACCCAAGGAAGACAACACCAAGGCACATAATAATTAAAATGGCAAAGATCAAAGATAAAGACAAAGTATTAAAGGCAGCTACAGAGAGAAAAAAGATCACCTACGAAGGAAAACACATCAGACTATCATCAGACTTCTCAACAGAAACCTTACAGGCCAGAAGAGAATGGCATGATATATTTGACATAATGAAACAGAAGGGCCTTGAACCAAGAATACTGTATCCAGCACAACTCTCATTTAAATATGATGGAGGGATTAAACAATTTCCAGACAAGCGAAAGTTGAGAGAGTTTGCCTCTCATAAACCACCACTACAGGATATCTTAAATGGACTGCTCTAGAGGGAAGCACCCCTAAGGCTAAAAAGATGTCACCAGAGAAAATAAAATCATAGCAAAGACAGCAGACCATCCAAATACTAACTAAAAGCAAAGAATAAAACACCCAATATATAAAGAATGAAGGAGGAAGAATAAGAAGGGAGAGATAAACATCAGACAGTGTTCACAATAACTTAACAAGAAAGTTAAGTTAGATTGTTAGATAGTAAAGAGGCAACCCTTGAATCTTTGGAACCACGAATCTAAACCCAACAATAGTAATAAGTACATACCTATCAATAATCACCCTAAATGTAAATGGACTGAATGCACCAATCAAAGGACACAGAGTAACACATGGATAAAAAAGCAAGACCCATCTATAGGCTGCTTACAAGAGACTCACCTCAAACCCAAAGGTATACACACACTAAAAGTGAAGGGATGGGAAAAGATATTTCATGCAAACAACAAAGAGAAAAAAGCAGGTGATGCAGTACTTGTATCAGACAAAATAGACTTCAAAACGAAGAAAGTAGCAAGAGATAAAAAAGGACATTACATAATGATAAAGGGGTCAGTCCAACAGGAAGATATAACCATTATAAATATATATGCACCGAACACAGGAGCGCCAGCATATGTGAAACAAATACTAATAGAATTAAAGGAGGAAATAGACAGCAATGCATTCATTTTAGGAGACTTCAACACACCACTCACTCCAAAGAACAGATCAACCAGACAGAGAATAAGTAAAGACACAGAGGCACTGGACAACACACTAGAACAGATGGACCTAACAGACATCTACAGAACTCTGCACCCAAAAGCTGCAGGATACATATTCTTCTCAAGTGCACATGGAACATTTTCCAGAATAGACCACATACCAGGCCCCAAAAAGAACCTCAGTAAATTCAAAAATATTGAAATCCTACCAACCAACTTCTTTGATCACAAAGATATAAAACTAGAAATAAATTTTAGAAAGAAAATAAAAGGCTCACAAATACACAGAGACTTAACAACATTCTCCTAATTAATCAATGGGCAAATGACCAAATCAAAACAGAAATCAAAGAATATATGGAGACTAATGACAACAACAACACAAAGCCACAACTTCTGTGGGACGCAGCAAAGGCA
>JAQQAC010008350.1:171165-218976 GCA_029783875.1 Phataginus tricuspis | reverse complement strand
AAAAAAATCACTGCTTTCTCTTCAAGGGGTAAGTATTAAGTTGTTCCTCCATATTCTCTACAGCTATCTGCATTAGGTGAATAAAAATAAAGCATGGTAATAGGATAGCCATCTTCAAATTGCTTCCTTCCAAACTGAGTTATACTTGTGACATGACAATGATACATGGTCACTTTTTTTAACTTCCCTGAATAAGATCTGTGACATCTAAAGAAAAATAAACAGATAAATAAGTAGGCAGGTGGAAAAATAGAGAAAATCCTTCTGCAAAATAAATCCTGTGTTTAATTTTTATATTATTTGCTATTTCTCATCTTTTTCTCAATGATATTTGATGGTACTCATTATGCTTTTGCCTGAGACAAGTGAAAAAAATGTTCAAGAGCTAGATACCAAAATCAAGATTTGTTCAGATATACAAGAGGTATGACAGGGCTATGGCAATAATTGTCAGAACTTTAAAACTGGCAATAGAGGAAGCCAGCAGCTCGTTCAGGTGAGAGAGTGGTGGTGTACGACCTGGTATCTTGGCATGTATAGCCAAATGGAGGTGTGTCAGGTATTGGCTAGTGGTGCATAAAGTGCTGGCTTTGTCTTCTACAAGTTAAAGGAAGAGTTGTAGGAGTACAACATCAATGTTTCATGCAGTTACATTAAACTGTCTACTACTTGAATTCATTTTCCACATCCTTGTTTATGACTCACTAAAAAAAGAAGCTAGTACTTCTTAAAATGTTTCCATAAGCCTTCCTACCCTCCCTATGGAAAAAAAATCTAAATATCTAAATACATCTATAAATCAATTACCCAAACAGATGATGAATCAAAGCATCTTCTTTCTTGGTCTTTTAAACTTGAAACTATCATTAAAAAGAAGCTTATATTTATTTGGCTATTGATCAAGTAGAAATCTTCAATAAAAATGTTCTGCCATGTGGTTTTATCCCAAGCTTCCTTTGTCTTTCAATTAAGAAATGGTTTTACATTGCAACAATAGGGTGAGATATTCAAAGGATTAAATCAATAGACTATAAATTATATGTAAAAGAAAACATCAGGTCACTGTCCTGACACACAGATTTATTATTAAAGTAGGTAACTCCACAGCAATTCACTACATTCATTTTTATAAAGTGAGAGACAGAGATCAATGTAACTATAGCTTACTATTGCTTTTAATGGTTCATTTATAATAGCTACTTATCTACTATTATTTTAACTTGTTATAACAATGTCAAGCCAAGAAAAAGAGATAATCACCATATGGGAATATATATTTAATTCAGTCTGACTGACTATTCTTTAATCTGATTCATGTATTTGTAGAGTGGCTAGAAATACTCCAAAGTACACAGTGATTCTTAGGTACATACTGAAACTCCATAATGCAGTCTATATTAGGTTTAGGGTATAAAAACATTGGGTAGTTTGGGCAGTACTTTTATAGTTATTAGGTGAAAAACCACATTGCAAGGCCCACCCAGAGCCCACCAGCTCAAAATTGCCAAGTGCTATCACCATCAAGAGTAACAGCTGAACCTTAACTGGACCCTTTAGCCTATGTTTCTTGGAAGCTACTATCTTGGCAAATATAAAGCACACTTTGCTCTAGACATGCACAGGGATCCACACTCCACTGTGGTTTCTCTGCAGCCAACTTACCATTCATATTTATTGCCCTGATTTCAGAGGGAGTTTGATACAGGCTTCCAAAGGCCATCTCAAATGAAGCAGTAATAAACTCACCTATTTCTTTAGATAAGGCTTAAGAAAAGGGGTCCATAACAGTTACCAAAGGGAAAGGGACTGGGGAGATGGGTGGGAAGGGAGGGATAAGAGGGTAAAAGGGGCATTACGATTGGCAGACATAGGGTGGGGGGGCACGGGGGGGACTGTACAGCTCAGAGAAGACAAGTAGTGATTCTCATCTCACTACGCTGATGGACAGTGACTGTGGTGGGGTTGGTGGGGGGGACCTGGTGAAGGGGGGAGTTCAATCATCACGGTATTGCTCATGTAATTGTAGGTTAATGATACTAAAATAAAATAAATTATTAAAAAAAAATACATCAAGAGGATCATACACCATGATCAAGTGGGATTCATCCCAGGGATGCAAGGATGGTACTACATTCGAAAATCCATCAACATCAATGAACCACATCAACAAAAAGAAAAAAAACCCATGATCATCTCCATAGATGCTGAAAAAACATTTGACAAAATTCAACATCTATTCCTGATAAAAACTCTCAACAAAATGGGTACAGAGGGCAAGTACCTCAACATAAAAAAAGCCATATATGACAAACCCACAGCTAACATCATACTTAACAGCGAGAAGCAGAAAGCTTTTCATCTAAGATCGGGAACAAGACAGGGATGCCCACTCTCTTCACTGTTATTCAACATAGTACTGGAGATCCTGGCCATGGCAATCAGACAAAACAAAGACATACAAGGCATCCAAATTGGTAAAGAAGAAGTCAAATTGTCACTATTTGCAGATGACATGATACTGTACACAAAAAACCCTAAAGACTCCACTCCAAAACTACTAGAACTAATATCTGAATTCAGCAAAGTTGCAGGATACAAAATTAACGCAGAGAAACCTGTTGCTTTCCTATACACTAATGATGAACTAACAGAAAGAGAAATCAGAAAAACAATTCCATTCACAACTGCATCAAAAAGAATAAAATACCTAGGAATAAACCTAGCGAAGGAAGTGAAAGACCTGTACTCTGAAAACTACAAGACACTCCTAAGAAGAATTAAAGAGGACACCAAAAAATGGAAATGCATCCCATGCTCTTGGCTAGGAAGAATAAATATTGTCAAAATGGCTATATTACCTAAAGCAATCTATAGATTCAATGCAATCCCTATCAAACTACTAACAGCTTTCTTCAATGAACTCGAACAAATAATTCTAAAATTCATATGGAACCACAAAAGACCCCGAATAGCCAAATCAATCCTGAGAAGGAGGAATAAAACAGGGGGAATTATGCTCCCTGACTTCAAGCTCTACTACAAAGCTTCAGTAATCAAGACAATTAGTTATTGGCACAAAAACAGACCCACAGAACAGTGGAACAGAATAGAAAATCCAAACATTAACCCAAACATATACAGTCAATTAATATTTGATAAATGAGCCTTGGATATACAATGGGGAGATGACAGCCTCTTCACCAGCTGGTGTTGGAAAAACTGGACAGCTACATGTAAGAGAATGAAACTGTACTATTCCCTAGCCCCATACACAAAGGTAAACTCAAGGTGGATCAAAGACCTGAATATAAGTCATGAAACCATAAAACTCTTAGAAAAAAACATAGGCAAAAATCTCTTGGACATAAACATGAACGACTTCTTCATGAACATATCTCCCCGGGCAAGGCAAACAAAAGCAAAAATGAACAAGTGGGACTATATCAAGCTGAAAAGCTTCTGTACAGCAAAGGACACCATCAGTAGAACAAAAGACATTCTACAGTATGGGAGAATATATTCATAAATGACATATCTGATAAGGGGTTGACATCCAAAATATATAAAAAATTCATGCACCTTAACAAACAAAAAGCAAATAATCCAATTAAGAAATGGGCAGAGGACATGAATAAACACTTCTCTAAACAAGAAATTCAGATGGCCAACAGGCGCATGAAAAGATGCTCCACATCGCTAAACATCAGAGAAATGTAGATTAAAATCACAATGAGATATCACCTCACACCAGTGAGGATGGCCAACATCCAAAACACAAACAACAACAAATGTTGGCAAGGATGTGGAGAAAATGGAACCCTCCTACACTGCTGGTGGGAATGCAAATTAGTTCAACCATTGTGGAAAGCAGTATGGAGGTTCCTCAAAAACCTCAAAGTAGAAATACAATTTGACCCAGGAATCCACTCCTAGGAATTTACCCTAAGAATGTAGCAGCGCAGTTAGGAAATGACATATGCACCCCTATGTTTATTGCAGCACTATTTACAATAGCCAAGAAATGGAAGCAACCTAAGTGTCCATCAGTAGATGAATGGATAAAGAAGAGGTGGTACATATACACAATGGAATATTATTCAGCCATAATAAGAAAACAAATCCTACCATTTGTAACAACATGGATGGTGCTAGAGGGTATTATGCTCAGTGAAATAAGCCAAGTGGAAAAAGACAAGTATCAAATGATCTCACTCATATGTGGTGTATAAGAACAAAGAAAAAAACTGAAGGAACAAAACGGCAGGAGACTCACAGAACCCAAGAACGGACTAATAGTTACCAAAGGGAAAGGGACTGGGGAAGATGGGTGGGAAGGGAGGGATAAGAGGGAAAAGGGGGCATTACGATTAGCAGAATAATGTTGGGGGGGCACGGGGAGGGCTGTACAACTCAGAGAAGACAAGTAGTGATTCTATACCATCTCACTACACTGATGGACAGTCATTGTAATGTGTTTGGTGGGGATGACCTGATGAAGGGGGTAGTTTAATAACTATAATATTGCACATGTAATTGTAGATTAATGATACCAAAATTAATTATTTAAAAAAATCATTTGAGATTTTGTGTGTTTTTTTATCTTTTTCCTTACCTGTGTTTACACACCACCTTTCTTTCTTAATGTTACTTGTTTCTTAGTTCCTTTTTTCTTCATCTTTTCAATGAGTAAGATTTTTCTTTTATTAAGCAACTCTCCCGGTTTTTTACTTTTCTATTTCATTAATTTCTCCTTTTATCTTTATTAGTTAAGATAATTCTTTTGCAATTTTTTTCTAAGTTTCTTGATTTGTATGTTGCATTGCAAAAAAGAACATTTAACACTGTATGATTTGGACTTTTGTATACTCTTAGTTTTGTTATGTGGGATTTTTGTTTTTCTTCTGTTTCTAAAGATTTTTGTAATTTCCCATCTGTGATTTGCTTTAATCTAGATTTAAAGCATTTAAAAATTTCCAATTGTATATCAATAAGGGAAAAACTTTGTTGTTAATTCTATCCTTGTATTTTGAGGGATGATGTGGTTTTAAAATGTGTTCATCTTTATTTAGGGACCTAGCTAAGTTTTGAGAATATTCTATGTTTATATAAAAGAAAAAACATTCATTCTCATTTGAAGATGTAAAGATATACATAAAGGTGTATCTGGCTGTGGGTACATTAATACATGTCATTTAAGATTATTTTTAATTTTCTGGATAGTTCTGCCAACTGTACTAATTTCTGCTAACCTCCAGTTGGAGTAATTGCAAGTTCTCATATTCATTTCACAAACCTTTGGCAAGGAGAAGTGAGACCTGTTTCTGTAGTTCCACAAATGTACAGCTGTATGGGGTGGAAGGCAGGGTGTGTGGGTGGAGGGGGCGATGAATGTCATGATTTAGTGAGAAAACTAGGTAATGAATAATGTGACCTAAAAACTAGTGTACATAATATTGGCCCTACCACCAAACAGGCTTGGTGACTCTGGACAAGTCACCTGTCAGGGTTTCTATTTCTTCATCTCTCCAACTGGGTGGTAAATCTTGCTCTGCCAAGATTACAAGGTTTGTCAGGAGAGGCCAGGAGATAAGGAATGTGAACAACATAAGTGATAAATTAGAAATACTAGCAGTGGCTGCTAATATTTATACACAGTACAGGAAAAGGAAAAAGGTAACTAATAAACAGCTAACCCAGGCTCCAAGGTGCTCAGTTTCTATTGGTTCCCTTCTGTGGTCCCAACCAACTTCAGCTTCCTTGGGGGGTCACCCTCCCTCATGCATTGAGAAATCCCCTCCCCAAAACGTGAGTCTTTCTCTTCGAAGCACCAGCAGCTTGGAACCTCCTGGAAGCATGTTGCGAAAATGAGCAGAAACCTGCCAGCAGCTAAAATTCGCGCTTCAGCACAATCAGCCCTGGCCGAGCATGTGTAGTACCTCCTCACTAGCCGGTGGGGTCTGATGGAAGGTGCTGCCCAATGCTTATTAATCAAAATAGGCTTCTGTCCCAGTGTCTTGGGCAGAAGGAGTCTCAGCTACAGAGATAACAGGGCTGGGAGCCTCCGGGGCCTCTGCTTTTTCACCAAGCAGCCGCTGCGTTAAATCTAAGCATTCTGCCCTCGGTAGTAAAGAGATCTGTTCTGCGTTCTGGATGCAGGTTTCCAGGGAAGACGCTCTTCGTGGTTCCAAGCCTCCTGGGGAACATAACTGAGCGCCGAACGCGAGCTCTGGGCTCGTCGGCCCCGGAATCTCGGGAACCCGCGCCGCCTTCCAGCCCTCTTTCCCCAGTTTGCCTAACTGCCGCAGTCGGGACCCAGATTAATTCTTTTCACCTGTGAGTGAGCACACACAAGTTCCCCAGGCACGATCCTGCCATCTGTTTCCCCGGGGAGCCCAGTTTTTCAGCGATCAACCTCCCAGCCACCGGGCGGAGGGAAAAGGTGGCAGGATGGAGGGAGTAGGGCGGGAGAGGCGTTTTGAACGTTCAATGGCACCTAAATTAGGTGTCAACGCTAAAAGGGTTTGCTTTCTTTCGGCTTCTGGCAAACAAGTGCAGAGGGATGCCATTGCCTCCCCGGCACAGAGCCGTGGGTCACTTCGCAGCGGGCTGCTGAGTTTGAGACCGCAGTCCTGCTCAGCGTCCGCAGGTCTTCGCCCTCTTGCCGAAGCCTGCAGATGGGTGGGTGCTGGGCGCAGGCTTTCTCTGGGCGGGTTAACGTTGGCTTAGACTAAAGCCCCGAAGCTCCCACCTTGAGCCTCCTGTTTATCTGCCCTCCCCTACCACCACCTCCAAAGGACGTGCCCCTTGGAGAGTGTTGGGGCTCCCAGCACAAGCGCCTCCCTATCCCCTCCTCCTCATCCCCGCCGCCGCTCGGGGTTTTACTGCAGCAGCCGGAGGTGACAGCGACGCCTTAGCCTCCTCCGTTGCTATCAGAACCCCGGCTTCCCCTGCATCCGGAAAACGTCCACTCCTCAGAGGCTGGTCCCCGGAGAAGTGCTAACGAGCTGCACAATACCAATTAAAAAATGTGGAAGTCGCTGGGCTGCATTCCTCGGAGGCCGAGCCTGATCGCGCAGGACTGAGAGTGGCAGCGAGTGGGAAGTTGGGACCGTAGAGCGGGGGGGGGGGGAAGGGAGTGGTGCAGCCGGCATTCTCTTCTGGAAGGAGTCACTGGGAGCGCTGCGGTTGGACACAAGTTTGCCTGGGAGTGTTTTCCTTTTGTCAATAATTAATCACCGGCATCAGTCTGGCAGAAGTGGAGTGTTAGCAGAGGGTGGGTCGAGCACCTAACTCCGGGAGGCTCGGAGGAGCCCAGAGCAGTGGGAAGCCCGCGGCAGCCGGGGAGGAGCAAGGGCCTCATGCGCTCACCTGAGCCGCAGGGACACACAGCACACCGGGAGGTAAGCATCTGCCTAAATATCTGCTTGGGATGACAGAATTTCTACCTCTGTAAGGGAAAAATTAATACTAAGCTTTAATGCAGTTTATCAGTTTGTTATTTAACTGTATTAAAAATATAAAAATTGAATGGAGTTTTCCATTTGCCTTTAACTATGTTAGAAGCTAAGATGTTTCACTCAACAGAAGCCAACTTTATTATTGAAACTTTCCCAGCCAAAAAAAGAGAAAATATCTTTGTTAATTACTTCATTATCTACCTTTGCATAGTTCAGCAATAACTATTCAGGGAAATATTGGGAGGTGCTTGGTTTTATTCTTAACTATCCATCTTTATCTAGCTTCATGCTCTTATATAATACTTTTTGTCCATAAGCTATTTTAGGCAATAATACAAGTTAACTTCTCAAAAAGTAAAGAATTTCCAACAAGGAATACATTTTAAAATTTTCTCATGATTATTAAGCAGTATGTTTTTTTCAAAGATGGTTAGCTCAAAGTGATCATTTATAACTAACCAGACTTCTAAGCCCAAAGAGAAAGGTATAGTTAACTTTGTTATAGGGGCGGGGATGTGGGGACTAGATAGAGAAGAGTTTTCGAAAGAAGTGGAGATTGCAGATCTGTTTCAACTGAAGTGACATTCAACTGGTTGGCAACTAATGCATCAGCCCAGGTCATGAAAAAATAAAGATTTTGAAGAATTGTTAAATGTAAATCTCAGCCATAAAACTACAAATAAATGCATCAGATAAGTTGGCAAAGTTGCTTTTCCAAAAGACTCTGTGGCACAGTTCCATTGTACTAAACAAAAATTAAGAAATTTATGGTCGTTTTGCTTACGAACTTTTTAGATTAATGCATAAAACTAATGAGTTTTAATAACTTGGTTTTCATATCTTAATTATTCCTATGCTTTTTAAAATAGACATCATTTTGACTACTGTTTCGGTGGCTGTGATGCATGTGTATGTAAATTACTGGAGCAAGAACAAACTCACAAAATGCTCTGCCACCCATGTCATTCATGTATTTCTAATACAACTATTTAATAACAATAAATTAAGAATGGTTTATCAAACCAAATGAATGGGAGTTCTAGAATTTGGTTCGATATGAAGTTGAAAGTCAGCCCATCTTCAACTTCAATTGGTTTTCTTAATTTATTGTTTGTAAATTTGCAAATACTTTCATAAAAACCATCCTTCATTATTCTATATTTACTATGTAGGGATAAACTATTTTACCACCAAGTGTACAAGATACAAAATCTTCATTCGAAAGTATCCAAATGGGACTCAACTTCCAGAATAGTGTTGTGAGGAGTTCCATGAACCCACTCTCTAGCAAAATAACAACTGGTGAAAATTATACATAAACAACTATTTCGTTTCTGGAAATTGTCCTGAGGAAATGCAACAAATTAAGAAAAATGTAGTCAAGACAATCTACTATATTTCAGTTAAGAATAGAAGGATTTTGTGGTATTTGAGCTACAAAGCCCACTTCCCCCCTTCTCTCCAGCTGGGTGTGATGATGCTTCACTCTCAGGGGCTGCAGCCAAGAGCACAGCACTCTGTCTCAACCTAGGTCCTAGTCTAGGGCTACTGGGAAAAGCAGGCCACCAACATCTTACCCACCTCAGCCTTGTGCTGCAGAAGCTCTACAGTAGGCAAGAACAGGTGAGAGGTCTTGGGCTCTCTTCCTCCATCCATCCCCCATTCTTAAGGCAAAAACAAAAAACAAACTCAACAACTAAAAGACAAATAATACATTTTTAAATTGGGCAAGGGATTGGAATAGACGTTACTCCAAAGAAGATGTACGATGTACAAATGGCCAAATAACACATAAAAGTTGCTTACTATCATTAGTCATTAGGGAAATGATCAGAGCACAAGGTACCACTTCACACCAACTAAAACTACCATTATCAAAACAAAAAATTTGTAACAGATGTTGAAGACGAGTTGGAGAAATTAGAACGATCATGTATTGCTGGTGGGAATGTAAAATGGTGAGTTGCTATAGAAAATAGTTGGTAGATACTCAAAAAGTTGAATATTGAGTTATACCATATAACATAGCCATTCTGCATCTAGGTATATAACCACTAAGAACTTGCACACAAATGTTCACAGCAGCATTACTCATAATAGCCAAAAAGTAAAAGCAACCCAAGTCTCTATTGACGGATGAATGAATGGATAAGATGTAATATGGAATGGAACAAGGGAATATTATTCAGCAATAAAAAGGAATGAAGTACTGATACATGCCACAAAGACAAACATTGAAAAGATTATGCTAAGTGAAAGACCACATATTGTATTCCATTTATATAAAACACCCACAACGGGCTAACCTGTAAAGACAAAAAGTAGATGAGTGGTTGCATATGGCTGGAGTGAGGGATGGAGTTGGGAAGGAATGACGAAGGACTGATAAAAGGTACAAGGCATCTTTTAAGGGTAATGAAAATGGTTTGAAATTTACTGGTGATAGTTGCATAACTATAACTAAAAAGCATTGAACTGTGTGCTTTAAATGGGTGAATTGTGTGGTGTGTGAATCATATCTCAATAATGCTGTTTTTTAAAATAAATTATCTAAGTATTAAAAAAAACAGATGGGTTTAGAACTAGAGGTCATGAATCCCCAAGTACAACTAGATCCATAGTTTACATGAGGCTTTTTCCCATGGGCCACATTGAAATATACGAAATGACTAAGCAGCACAGGTAGTTACACAGCTATGTGATTTGCATATGTTTATACACCTGCCCAAGCTTTCCTCTGTTTAGAAATAAGTCAAATGTCATTAAGGCAATCCTACAGAGAATTTACTTGCAATGCCCTATCTTTTTGGACTCACCAACTCATTATATTTAATCCAAGCCTGGTGAGGCCGGTTGTTCTCCCTGTTTCTGGTAAGTCTAGTCCTTCATCAGTTCTTCAGGCCAGTTGTTGAGAGGCCACACTGGGTGAAAGGGAGGACACCTGAATCTCATCTAAAGTGTACTTGCCTACCACTCAGAGTAACCCAGATTCACTTCTACAAGATTGGCCCCAGAAGTAGGAGTCTTGGGGTAAAGGAAGACTGGAGCAGCCACTGTGGTCCTTAGAGTCACTGACATGTCATTGCTGGAAAGTATCTCCTGTGATTATGGACAGTCTCAAATACAGGAGAAGCTCCCAAATAATTAATATACTCCTCTAATCATCTTTTATGTTTTGAGTTCCCATAAGCTGCCTGATCCTATACTAAGAACCATAGAATTGGATGATAATATTTTGTCCAGCAGTGGGAATGTAAAATTAGTGAGTCTTTGATTTTCATGGGGGTCATGAGCAGCACCTGCACTTTTTGCTAGGAACAGTTATGAGTACACTGAGCCAAGCTATATCCTTAGCTTTAGGGATTCATGTAAATCTATCTACATCAGGAAACCTCAGGATTTTCCATCCTCACCTATACAGGCTTGCCCTCCCATGCATATGTGTGAAAGAGCAAACTACACTGATCAAAATGATGAATTGCATGTGGTTTTTCACCACTGCAGCTTACGTAGAGGTCCTATTGTCTAATTACAAGATTTCTATAAAATAATTTTAAATGTCTAGTCAGTTGTCTATAAGTTAAATACATGTAGGAGAAACTTGATTATAGTTATTATTTATTAATATTGCTTTGACTATGATTAATAATTCATTTATTCAACTGATGTTTATTGTGCACCTACCCTGTATCAGGACAATTCTAGGCCTTGGAAGAATAATAAACAAAAAAGAGAGAAATTTCTGCCTTTGAGGAGCCTAAATTCTAGATGGGACATAAGATATTAAAAAATAATAAAATAATGATAATAAGTGAATTATACAGTATATATAGAAGAGCTCTGGAGAAAAATTAAGCAGAGAAGACATGAGATATAATTTTAAACTTACAAATTTTAAACAGGCTAGGAAGTAAAATTATATAATTAGAAAGTAACCTGGCCACAGTGACTCTAGTACCAGCTACAGGTTAACGTCTCCCCAACTTGGGAGCCTTGGTTTCCCCTTCCCATCAGCATTATCTTACTACCTTGAATTTGCTGCTTTTTCACTAAGGAAATATTACATTACCACAACACATTCCAAGCTGGCACAAAGAAGACATAACTTAATACCTGCTCTAAAGACCTACACTCTAAAACACAGCCCTCCGCCTTATGATAACAAAACTTCTTGTTGAGGGACATCATTAGCCTTGGGCTTTCGGTTTTCTTTTGGCCTTTCTCTCTCCCTTTGCCCTGGATTCTTGTAGTCTGCCAGAGGATTGTGTGGTAAATAATTAAGAACCACTTTCCCAAAGTTAACACGTTTTGAAGAGTGAGAGGGCTGGAAGAAGTCAAGGGGAAGAAAAATGTCCAGGCCATCCTGAAAAGTCAAAGGGAGAGCATATCTTTCAGCACTACAGAACACAGCATGGAATCCCCACAGGTCAACTAGAAAAAAGGGGGAAAAAGCAAACAGAGAGTCTACACTTTCCCAGACTCCCAGAATCTCTACTCAAGGCACCTAGTTTAAAAGATACCCAAGGATGCATAATTCTAATAAAATATAATGGGTATGGCAGCTTTCCCTTTTTTATAATGGGAACAGCACTTTTAAATGATTTAAAAGGGAGCAGAGACCTGATTTTTTTAAGTCAAAAGGGGACATTTATTTCAGGCTTAGAGGAGAAACATTTAAGAATTTTCAGAATCAAGTTAGAAATAAGTCTAAAGACTCCCTGCTATAATAGAGTTATTATGTAGCATTAGAATTCTCATTCATTTATTCAACAGGTTTTACTGAGCAGTCACTATGTGCCAGGCACTGAGGGAACAACACAGAGGAGGACTTTGCTTCAAATACCTTTCTTTCTAGAGATTACATCATATGCCTTTTGCTGCAAAATAATTGAAGCACAGTGATGAGGACAAGAACTTTTTGAGATGCCTGTCCGGATGCCCCCTCCCACAATGGGCTGGAGCTTTCTTCTGTGCCCCAGAATATCCTATACCTGCCGGTCATAGCATTTAGCACACTGTGTGGGGATGCTTGTGTAACTGTCCCTCCTCCTGTCTAGAAAGCATCCAGAGGAGAAGGATCATGTCAATCTTATTGGTAGTTTATATCCCTAGTACATGCTTGCTCAATATTTGATTGAATGGATGGATGGATGGATGGACTAATGATTTGCTGGGTTATGATGTCATGATCAGAGTTCTTTGCAGAGACAGGCAGTCTGGCAGAATGGTTAACAGTGTCTGCTCTACATTAGCTGTGAGACTTTGGATCAGTTTTTAAATTTCTCAATGCCTCAGTTTCCTCATTTATAAAGTGGGTATAGAAATAATGCCTCCATTATAGTGTTAAGTGAACTGCATAAGGTAATACATTAAAGTGATTAGCAAAGTTCTGAGACTTAAGTTGCTCAATAAATATCTGGCAGTTTCCTGGGTGACAGTTTACTATTCAAATATTGTATCCCTGCTTTTTCAGCTCCATTATAAAATCAAATTATTTTAATTAGGGAATCCAAGCTAAAGTTATAATTTTGAGTTCAAGATCTCAACAAGAATAAAAAGAGAATTTGGGAAGGAATTAAAGTAGGATATTGAACAAGAAAATTAAAAAGACTAAAGAAGAAAAGAAGGAAGAATGCTCACACTGATATGTCCAAAGCAACTTTTCTGGGGCAATAATACCTTTAACTGGTCTCACCCGAACTTTCCACCACAGATAGCCGAATCTCCAGTTCCTCTCTGTTCTGGGACATACTTGTGCCACATAGAACTTCATGCCCAAAAGCATCAATCAATGTTCACTGATACAGAAGAAAGAAATACTGAAATTAAGTCTTACAAAAACCTGATTATTACATCTTTTTGTTTCCTTTGAAAATCTAAAAATCCTCTTTTTCTGTAAGATCTTTAGTCAGAATTATCATAGTGCCTCCTCATACGCAGTTTTCTATTGCCTTCTCAATGAGATAGAATGCCGACCTGCGACCAACCTGTGGAGACCCAGTAATTGAATGCCTCCCTCTACTTTCATCAGAGAGAATACTCTTAACCTTTCCTTAGCCATGAGGGAATTTCATGTTTTTTATTTTCTTCTAAGAATAGAAACTGCTTCTCCTTTATTAACTTGTCCACTGAAAGGTAGTTTTTAAGTAAAATTAGCTTAGAGTCACTTTATTGATAGAAAAAAAGAGAAAGAATATGTAACTGGCACCAATGCCTCAGGAACCAACCCTTTTTATTTGAGGAGGCAGATACTTTATTTGCTCTACAAGGGAAAGTTTGGTCCTTAAATTTTAAATAGAATGTTTTATTGTTCAAAACTTTAAACAAAGGAAAAAGTCAATTAGGTCTTTGTTCTGGTTTTGATGGACAAGATAATCTCCTAGACTCAGGAGTCACCATCTTACCCACTTTTATCATACATCTCTGAAGAGTTTAATAGTCACCTGAAAGGAATCTCTTAGAAGGAGAGGAAATAAAATGCATGTATAAAATAAGAGGAACAAATAATAATAGTGATAAAAGTCACCGCCTTTAAGCCATACCAGGACCAGGCACCATTAAACACCCTTTACCAATGTTGTTTGATATAATCTTCACAAGACCACACAAATAATTATCTCTGTGTTACTGATGACATAACTGATGTTCCCAGAGGTTAAACATCCTGGATTATCATACAACAGCAAACTCCAGTTTGCCAGTTTCAAAACCCATACTCTTTTATTGAAAAATTAATAAAAAATTTAATGAGGCAAATTATTCTCCAGTGGGATAGATAGATTGTAGAACAGGATCTTAGATATGATAAAATTTTAGAAATTTTTTCTTAAAACCTTCCTCCTGATGAGTAGCAATTCTAAGAAGGTATCCAGTCTCTGCTTGAACAATTTCCCTAAAGGGATTTTCACTACTTCAACCAGCAACCCCTTCCCCTTTATTTATTTATTTCCCCCTTTTTTTTTATTAAGGTATTATTGATATACACTCTTATGAAGGTTTCACATTTAAAAAACAATGTGGTTACTACATGTACCCATATTATCAAGTCCCCACTCATATCCCAATTCAGTCACTGTCCATCAATGTAGTAAGATGATACAGATTCACTGTTTGCCTTCTCTGTGCTACACTGTTTTCCCTAAGATTCCCCACACCATGTGTACTAAACATAATACCCCTCAATCCCCTTCTCCCACCCTCCCCACACACCCTACCACACCCCGCACCATTGGTAACCACTAGTTCTTTCTTGGAGTCTCTGAGTCTGTAACTATTTTGTTCCTCCAGTTTTGCTTCGTTATACTCCACAAATGAGGGAAATCATTTGGCACTTGTTTTTCTCCACCTGGCTTATTTCACTGAGCATAATATCCTCCAGCTCCATCCATGTTGTTGCAAATGGCAGGATTTGTTTCCTTCTTATGGCTGAACAGCATTCCATTGTGTATATGTACCACCTCTTCTTTATCTATTCATCTACTGATGGACACTTAGGTTGCTTCCATATCTTGGCTATTGTTGAAAAGTGCTACAATAAACATAGGGGTGCATATGTCTTTTTGAATCTGAGAAGTTGTGTTCTTTGGGTAAATTCCAAGGAGTGGGATTCCTGCATCAAATGGTATTTCTATTTTTAGTTTTTTGAGGAACCTCCATATTGCTTTCCACAATGGTTCAACTAGCTTACATTCCCACCAGCAGTGTAGGAGGGTGCCCCTTTCTCCACATCCTCACCAGCATTTGTTGTTCTTAGTCTTTTCGATGCTGGCCATCCTTACTGGTGTGAGGTGATATCTAATTGTGGTTTTAATTTGTATTTCCCAGATGATTAGTGATGTGGAGCATTTTTTCATGTGTCTGTTGGCCATCTGAATTTCTTCTTCAGAGAACTGTCTCTTGATATCCTCTGCCCATTTTTTAATTTGGTTATTTGCTTTTTGGGTGTAGAGGTGTGTAAGTGCTTTATATATTTTGGATGTTAACCCCTTATCGGATATGTCATTTACAAACATATTCTCCCATACTGTAGGATGCCTCTTTGTTGTGTTGATGGTGCCCTTTGCCGTACAGAAACTTTTTGGTTTGATGTAGTCCCATGAGTTCATTTTTGCTTTTGTTTCCCTTGCTTGAGGAGATGCGTTCAGGAAAAAGTCGCTCATGCTTACATTCAGGAGATTTTTGCCTATCTTGTGTTCTAAGAGTTTTATGGTTTCATGACTTACACTCAGGTCCTTGATCCATTTCAAGTTTACTTTTGTGTATGGGGTTAAACAATAATCCAGTTTCATTCTCTTGCATGTAACTATTCAGTTTTGCCAATACCAACTGTTGAAGAGGCTGTCATTTCCCCATGTATGTACATGGCTCCTTTATATTAATTGACCATATATGGTTGGGTTTATATCAGAGCTCTCTAGTCTGTTCCATTGGTCTATGGGTCTGTTCTTGTACCAGTACCAAATTGTCTTGAGTACTGTGGCTTTGTAGCAAAGCTTGAAGTTGGGGAGCATAATTCCCCCAGCTTCATTCTTCCTTCTCAGGATTACTTTGGCTATTCGGGGTCTTTTATTGTTCCATATGAATTTTAGAGTGATTTTCTCTAGTTTGTAGAAAAATGCTGTTGGTATTTTGATAGGAATTGCATTGAATGTGCAGATTGCTTTAGGCAGGATGGCCATTTTGACAATATTAATTCTTCCTATCCATGAACACGGGACATGTTTCCATTTATTGGTATCTTCTTTAATTTCTCTCATGAGTGTCTTGTACTTTTAAGAGTATAGGTCTTTCAGTTCCTTGGTTAGGTTTATTCCTAGGTATTTTATTCTTTTTGCTGCAACTTTGAATGGAATTCTTTTCCTTATTTCTTTCTCTGTTACATCATGGTTGGTGTACAGGAATGCCACAGATTTCTGCGTATTAATTTTGTGTCCTGCAACTTTGCTGAATTCAGATATTAAATCTAGTAGTTTTGGAGTGGATTCTTTAGGGCTTTTTATGTACAATATCATGTCATCTACAAACAGGGACACTTTAACTTCTTCCCTGCCAATCTGGATGCCTTTTGTTTCTTTGTGTTGTCTTACTGCTTTGGCTAGGACCTCCAGTACTATGCTGAATAGAAGTTGGGAGAGTGGGCATCCCTGTCTTGTTCCCGATCTTAAAGGAAAAGCTTTCAGCTTCTCACTGTTAAGTATAATGTTGGCTGTGGGTTTGTCATATATGGCCTTTATTATGTTGAGGTACTTGCCCTCTATACCCATTTTGTTGAGAGTTTTTATCATGAATGGATGTTGAATTTTGTCAAATGCTTTCTCAGCATCTATGGAGATGATCATGTGGTTTTTGCCCTTCTTTTTGTTGATGTGGTGGATGATGTTGATGGATTTTCAAATGTTGTACCATCCTTGCATTCCTGAGATGAATTCCACTTTGTCATGGTGTATGATCCTTTTGATGTACTTTTGAATTCGGTTTGCTAATATTTTGTTGAGTATTTTTGCATCTATATTCATCAGGGATATTGGTCTGTAGTTTTCTTTTTTTGTGGTGTCTGTGCCTGGTTTTGGTGTTAGAGTGATGCTGGCCTCATAGACTGAGTTTGGAAGTATTCCCTCTTCTTCTACTCCTTGGAAAACTTTAAGGAGGATGAGTATTAGGCCTTCATTAAATGTTTGATAAAATTCAGTGGTGAAGCCATCTGGTCCAGGCATTTTGTTCTTAGGTAGGGTTTTGATTACCAGTTCAATTTCATTGCTGGTAATTGGTCTGTTCAGATTTTTTGTTTCTTTCTGGGTCAGCCTTGGAAGGTTGTATTTTTCTAGAAAGTTGTTCATTTCTTCTAGGTTATCCATATTTTTACCATATAATTTTTCCTAGTATTCTCTAATAATTCTTTGTATTTCTGTGCTGCCCGTAGTGATTTTTCCTTTCTCATTTCTGATTCTGTTTATGTGAGTAGACTCTCTTTTTTTCTTGATAAGTCTGGCTAGGGGTTTATCTATTTTGTATATTTTCTCGAAGAACCAGCTCCTGCTTTCGTTGATCCTTTCTATTGTTTTATTCTTTTCGATTTCATTTATTTAATTATGCTCTAATCTTTATTATGTCCCTCCTTCTACTGACTTTGGGTCTCATTTGTTCTTCTTTTTCTAGTTTTCTTAATTGTGAGTTTAGACTGCTCATATGGGAATGTTCTTCTTTTCTGAGGTAGACCTGTATTGCATATACTTTCCTCTTAGCACGGCCTTCACTGTGTCCCACAGATTTTGCGGTGTTGAATTCTTGTTGTCATTTGTCTCCATGTATTGCTTGATCTCTATTTTATTTGGTCATTGATCCACTGATTATTTAGGAGCATGTTATTAAGCCTCCATGTGTTTGTGGGATTTTTCATTTTCTTTGCATAATTCATCTCTAGTTTCATTCCTTTGTGGTCTGAGAAGCTGGTTGGTACAATTTCAATCTTTTAAAATTTACCAAGGCTCTTTTTGTGGCCCAGTATATGATCTATTTTTGAACGTGTTCCATGTGCACTTGAGAAGAATGTGTATTCTGCTGCTTTTCGGTGTAGAGCTCTGTAGATGTCTGTTAGTTCCATGTGTTCTAATGTGTTGTTCAGTGCCTCTGTATCCTTACTTATTTTCTGTCTGGTTGATCTGCCCTTCAGAGTGAGTGGTGTGTTGAAGTCCCCTAGAATGAACGCATTGCATTCAATTTCTCCTTTTATTTCTGTTTATATTTGTTTCACATATGTAGGAGCTCCTGTGTTGGGTGCATAGATATTTATAATGGTTATATCTTCTTGTTGAATTGACCCTTTTATCATTATGTAATGTCCTTCTTTGTCTCTTGTGACTTTTTTTGTTTTGAAGTCTATTTTGTCTGATACAAGTACTGCAACTCCTGCCTTTTCCCCTATTAGTTACATGAAATGTCTTTCTCCATCCCTTCACTTTTAGTCTATGTATGTCTTTGGGTTTAAAGTGAGTCTCTTGAAGGCAGCATATAGATGGGTCTTGTTTTTTTATCCATTCAGTAACTCTATATCTTTTGATTGATGCATTCAGTCCATTTACATTTAGGGTGATTATGGATAGGTATGTACTTTTTGGCATTGCAGGCTTTAGATTCATGGTTACCGAAGGTTCAAGGTTAACTTCCTTACTAGCTAACAGTCTAACTTAAGTCACTTAATATGCTATTACAAACACTATCTAAAGGCTCTTTTTTTTTTGTTTTCTTGTTTTTTTTCCCCTCCTCCTTTTCTTCTTCCTCCATTCTTTATATGTTAGGTAACATATTCTGTACTGTTTTTCTATCCCTTGATTGACTTTGGAAACAGTTAAATTAATTTTGCATTTTCTTAATAATTAACTGTTCTTTTTTCTTTATTGTGGTTTTATTACCTCTGGTGACAACTATTAAACTGTAGGAACACTTCCATCTATAGCAGTCCCTCCAAAATACACTGTAGAGATGGTTTGGGGGAGGTAAATTTTTTCAGCTTTTGCTTATCTGGGAATTGTTTAATCCCTCCTTCAAATTTAAAGTATAATCTTGCCGGATAAAGTAATCTGTGTTCAAGGCCCTTCTGCTTCATTGCATTAAATACATCATGCCACTCCCTTCTGGCCTGTAAGGTTTCTGTTGAGATGGCTGATGATAGCCTGATGGGCTTTCCTTTGTATGTGATCTTATTTCTCTCTCTGGCTGCTTTTAATAGTCCGTCCTTATACTTTGCCCTTTTAATTACTATATGTCTTGATGTTGTCTTCCTTGGGTCCTCTGTGCATCTCCATGGCCTGAGAAACTATCTCCTTCCCAAGACTGGGGAAGTTTTCAGCAATCACCTCCTCAAAGACAGTTTCTATCCTTTTTTCTCTCTCTTCTTCTTCTGGTACCCCTATAATGCAAATATTGTTCCGTTTGGATTGGTCACACTCTTCTGTCAATATTCTTTCATTCTTAGAGATCCTTTCTTCGTTCTGTGCCTCAGCTTCTTTTATTCCTCTTCTCTAGTTTCTATTTCATTTATCGTCTCCTCCACCATATGCAGTCTGCTTTTAATACCGTCCATTGTGCTCTTCAATGATTGGATCTCTGACTGTAATTCATTCCTGAGTCCTTGAATATCTTTCCATACCTCCATGAGCATGTTAATGATTTTTATTTTGAACTCCCTTTTAGGGAGAGTCATGAGGTCCCTATCATTTAAATCTTTCTCAGGAGTTGTATTCATAATTTTACTCTGGACCAGATTCCTTTGGCATTTCATATTTGTGTATGGCGCCCTCTGGTGCCCAGAAGCTCTACTTCCTGGAGCTGCTCAGTGCCTGAAGCAATGTCAGGGGTCACAGGGGAGTGGTATTGGTGCCTGGGGGGAGGAAAGAGCTGTTTCCTGCTTCCTGGCTGGTATGCCTGTCTCCACTGCCTGAACAAGTTGGCTGAGCACACAGGTGTAAGCCTGTATGCTTTGCATTTTTAGTTGCTGTAGACAGATCTTCCCTCTGGCTGGCCTAACGCCAGGGTAGGGTTTCCCGGTTTGCAAGCCCGGTGGGGCTGGCCAGAAGGAAGGCGCAGTAGTCTGCCTGTCACAGAAGGGGTTCTTGGAGCTCTGTAGGCAGCCAGGGAGCTGGAGCACCTGAAGATCATGAAAGCTCCCAATCTGCTGGGCAGAGTGCACCCAGACAATTTTGTCTACCTGTCCTTTCTCCTGAGCAGTAAGCTCTGTGCCATCCTTGCCCCTTTAGCAGCCCTCTTGCTAAGGGCTTCTTTGTTAGGAAGTCTCTCAGACTGTCCGCCTTTTTTTTGTCCCAGAGCAGCTGGATATGGATCCCTGCTTTCCACAAGCAGCTGTAATCTTAGTCTCTCCAGGAATTATGCCTGTCTTAGCTTTCCAACCCTCTAATTATGAGAGTATCATGCAAGCACCATGAAATGTAGGTTTCTACTGCCAGAGCAGATCTCCAGAGTTAGGTATTCAGTAGTCCCAGTTTTCCACTCCCTCCCTGCTCTGTTCCTTTTCCTCCTGCCTGTGAGCTGGAGTGGGGGAAGGGCTTGGATCCCACAGGACCACAGTTTTAGTATGTTACACTTTTCCGTGAGGGCTGCTCTGGTCTCCAAGTGTATGCAGTTTGTTGCAGTCCTCTTTCCTGTTGGTCTTTCAAGAGTAGTTGTATTAGTTATATTTTCATATTATATGCAGTTTTAGGAGGAAGCCTCTGTCTTACCTCTCACTCCACCATCTTTAGTCCTCTCCTCAGCCCCTTCCCCTTTAGAAAGATGTTATTGTTTCAAATTTTTTCTGAGAACAATAAAACAATTCCAAACCTTTCCCATGACAGCCTGTAACACCCATTAAAACCTTATAGATCTTTTAAGATCTCCGTGACACATTCCTCCCTTCCAGACTTTCTCCATCCAGCTTCCTATGGACGTGCTCATCTAGCTGGAGTGGCCATTTTTAACAGCTGGAAGACAGAGGCTCATCAAAGCCAAGAGCTCTAGCCCCCTTTTCTCACCTGTAGCATAGTATTTCTATAAATATATAAGAATATTGGTGCTATGATCTGAATGTGTCCTCCCCAAATTCACTTGTTGAATCCTAATCTCCAGAGGTGATGGTATTAGGAGGTGGGACGTTTGGGAGCTGCTTAAATTCGTGAGGATAGAGTCCTCATGAATGGGATTTGTGTTCCTATAAAAAAGGTTCCAGAGCGATCCCTTGCCTTTCCACCATGAGAAGGTGGCAGCTGTAAACAAACGAGGGCCTTTCCCCACAACACAGACATGCTAGCACCTTGATCTTGGACTTCTCAGTCTACAAAAGTGTGAAAAATAAATCCTTCTTATTCATAAGGTACCCAGTCTGTGATATTTTGTTATAACAGCCTGAATGGACTAAAACAATTGGATCATTTATTTATTTATTTGCCAACCACTTCACAACACTGTTGCCTCATGATGAACTTGAAGTCAAGTTAAATTCTTTAGTCTTTTCTACTTGAACTGATCAGAGGGAACATTTCCCCCATTTTACCCTTGGACAATTAGCTTTTTGAATTAAAAAATAAGGCTTCCTATTTACCCCAAAATTTTACCCTCAGTCATTCTTAGAACTCTATAAATGTGCTAAGCCTTTTATAACTCCAACCCATAACCTGGGTTTATCTACAAATTTGATCACCCATACTTTCTATGACTTAAATCAGATGGATAAAAATGCTACAATGTGTAGGACAAAACACAGAGCCCTGGGGCTTACTAAAGACTCATTCACCATCACCATCTTTATGATGCTTCACCAATTACAAAACACTTTCCCAAACATTTTTTCATTTGATTCTTACAACTACCCTATGAACAAGATACTATCATAATTCTGTATGTGAAAACAAAGATTCAGAAAGACTGACTTGCCTAATGTGACACAGATAATAAATAAGAAAATAGGAAATAAATCTTAAGACTTCTGACTCTGTTTCCAGTGCTATGTGTTTTTCAGACACATTTTTAAATATAGTGATTAACCCAATCTGTTTCCTTTTTTGCTCCCTCACCCATGGATATCAACAGAGACTAATTAAAATCAAGAAACATTTTCTACAAACAAGTCTCATCCAGAAACCCAGTATATAAAGTGGATTAAAAGCAGGCTGCTTTGATAAAAATGAGGTGGACAGGTCTTAACCTGTCTTTTGTCCCACTTGGAGCCTGCCTTCAATTCTACTGTAGATGATAATGTGACACCTTACTGTCCTCAGTGTACATTGGGAAGTTATGAGCCAATGGCGTGTCCTCAAACTGCACCCTTCTCTAAAAATAATTTTTAAAATAAAGTTAGCTCATCATGCCTTGTTTTTAAGATACATTCTAGAATTTCATGGGAGATCATCCACCTAAGAGGTTTAAAAATCTTTTACATGGAACAGAATTATTTTAAGTTTGAAGGCATCTTTGGGTTTATTTAATTCAAATCTTTATTTTACAGAAGAAGAAACAGCAACCCAGACTGGAGAATTAACCCACACAGGATCATTCCGTGAAGAAGCAAGAACAAGAACTTAGACCTGGACCCGCCTAGGCAGGTACATTCTTCTGATTATATTATGGAATCTCACTTTCAGAAATCTGACCCTTTTGATTACAAGATTTATATTAACAAGATGGAGTTTCTGGTCCCCACATAAACAAGTAACAAACATTTATTACAGACTTGATATTTTAATGGCATTGAGGATGATACAAAAGAGCAAAATGTGGCAATTAACTTTAGTAATAAGGCCTTGAAAGAATGGTTCTTAATTTGTGAACTTTACAGCCTCCTCTGAAACGCATGCAGAAAAATACTTATGTAAAATTTACAAACACATCAAGGAATTCATAGATTCCCCATCACCACCAAGTTCTTGGCCTCCAGGTTAAGAATATCCTACCAACCCCAGTATACATGCCAATGTCAGGATTGCATAGCACCAGCTACTATCTTATTTATGGGTCTGCTAGTTAAAGGCCGCTTCTGTTTTAGCATCCTTCATATTTTATTTAAATGGAGCAGCATCTTATACTGGAAGACTTTGATACAAGAGAGGAGTAAATATTTTAATAAATATTTGATTAACTAGATGGGACAAATTAAGAGAAAAATATGATAAACACATTTTCTTTCAAAAATGTTGATAAAAGTGAGAATGGTCACTGTTCGTATGAAGACATTCATTTTCTTTATGTTTATTTTAAGAAAGAAAGAAATGAAATGAAAAAAAACCTAGGTTACCCATCAGCTGCCTGCTCACCTTTATTAAATCTATAATAAATAGAAAAAAAAGAGTAGTGAGTATGAAAACAAAGAAAGATTTATCTTCTGAATGATTGTTTCTTAATCTTCCCTTCTGCTACAATGTTTTAAGAGATTTATGGTTCTGAAATGGTTGGCAATAATTTCTTCATTTCAAAATAGTTTGGGAAATGCCAATATTACTTTAGTTTATTGATAAAGAGGCTTGATTTTACTATTTCAAAAATACTTGTTGGACACAGCATTTGTAAAGCACTGTTGTAGGAGGCAGTGTGGTGTAATAGAAAGGCCACTTTGGGGTACGATACTCTTAGGACTGAATCCTAATATTATTTCCCCCTGGGCTTCTGACAATAAGCAAGGTACAAAAATTTAATTAGCCTCAGTTTCCTCATGTTTCAATCAGGTAATATATTTCTTATTTCCTTTATGACAGCCAGACCAGAACTGAATATACATTCTGAAGAATACTATCTCTAAAAGTGTCTTCTAATTTAATAACTGATAAAAGTTCACATGACCTGCCTTAAAAGTGACCTCATTCTTTTTTTTAATTTTTATGGATTTAAACTTGTTTATCATTCTCTCATTCTCTTTTATTCTTTGCCTAGTATTCATAGCCTTAGCAATAGTATATTATTAGTACAGTGTATAGTGATCATAACAGTTAACATTCATTTAGCCCTTTCTAGGTATTATTCTGAAAATACTTTATATTTTTAATCTTCCCAGAAATCATCATTCCTTTTTCAGTTGAGAATGGTTGAGTCACTTAGCCAGCATCAAACCCACACAAGATGCAGAGCCAGAGCACATAACTACTCACCACACTGTCTCTAGGCAGGATTCAACCCAGCTCCCCAGCAGTCACCAGGAGAATTCGGGCCTCGGGTTTTCATCTTTAAAACAGGAATTCTTTAAGTTAAGCATCTAGCCAGTGCCTGCCACAATGATACTAAATAAATGCTGTTTCTGTTCTCTGAAGACAGTTCCACATTTTAAGATTCCAGTGTTTTTAAGGAAAAGATCTGCATTTGTTTCCTAGGGCTGCTGTAACAAAGTCTACAGCGTTAGTGGCTTAAAATAAGAGAAATTTATTCTCCAACAGTTCTGGAGACTAGAAGTCCAAAGTCAAGGTGTCAGCAGGGCTGCACTCCCTCTAAAGGTTCCTGGGCTAACTTCTCCCTTGCCTCTTCCAGCTTCTGGCTAAATAACTCAGATCTCCACCTCTGTCTTTGTGTGGCCTTCTCCTCTGTGTCTCTTCTGAGGACACCTGTCATTGGATTTAGGACTGACCTGGATAATCTCAGGATCTCTGGCTGAGATATAACTTAACTACATTTACCAAGACTTTATCTCAAATAAGGTCACATTCACAGATTGCAGGATGTGGACATATCTTTTTGGGCACCGCCATTCAACCTACTATGATATCTTAATCCAAATAGTTTTATGTCTTGGGAGATTCCCTCTGCTATTCTTGACAAGCCCACATTTATTCACAAAGGAAAGAGTGAACAGCAGGTGTACTTTCGACAAATTACTATTGCAGTAACTCACCTTCCTCACCCTCAGATTGGTCCTTGGGAAAAAGTCTTCTGTTTCTGAGGACACATCATATATGTTGACAATAGGTAAGGATGAGATAAAGGCTTAATTTTTCGTGTCAGGCTTCTCATTCCTAAGAAAACCAAGTCCATAGAAACAAACAGTAAGCAAGTAATTCCTTTACCAAATTGTGAGTTTGAAGGCCAAAAGATGGGGGGAAAAAAGAAAAGTAGAACTGTTTATAATGCTCATGGAACACCATTTCCTGGAAAGGGGTTTGTAATGACAGTAGAAAAGCAGTTCTAGCCAAATGATTTAACCATTTTCCCACTCTTACTCCCTTTTAAGCACTCTGGGGATTGGGGTCTTAAAATGCACATAACATAAAAATTTATCATCTTAACCATTTTTAAATGTACAGTTCAGTAGTCTTTATGTTCACATTGTTAGGCAACCGGTCTCCAGATTGCTTTCATCTTACAAAACTGAAACTCCATACCCAGTGAAGAACAACTCCCAATTTCCCTTTCCTCCAGCCCCTGGTAACCAGCATTCTTATTTGTTTCTATGAGTTTAACTATAGATATCTCATGTAAGTGAAATCATACGGCATTTATCTTTTTATGACTGGCTTATTTCACTTAGCATAATGTCCTCAAGGTTCGTCCCTTTTGTAGCCTGTGACAGGATTTCTTTACTTTTTAAGGATCAATAATATTCCCTTGTATGCATATACTGCATTTTGTTTACCCCTTCATCTGCTGATGAACATGTGGACAGCTTCCACCTTTTATCTATTGTGAATAAAGCTGCTTTAACATGTGTATACACTTAGTAACTTTTAAAAAATGATGTTTAATGACTTTAAGCCCACTGTTAGTGTTGCAGCTCTGTTTACTTTTTACTTCTAAAAACAATTTGGCTGCTCTTGGGAATAGTATCTTCAGAAAGCAGCAGTTCTTTCCTCTTTCCTTCTTTATAGAATTACAGGTGCTTTTGAAAAATAATAAGATAGTAATAAAGAGGCTTATCCTAAGGAATGATATATATTATGGCTAGAAACTTGGCCCAGAAGCCCTACTCTCCATTCCAATATTGGCAGAAATAAACATGGGTACTTGCCCTGTGTCTGTATGAGTAAATGAATGAACACCGATGAGACAAGATCTAACATCCCCCCATTACAAATTTCTCTTCCTATTCATAATATCTACTCAACACTAATACACTTGCTGCTCTTTTTTAGTTTCAAAATATATGTCTTCTTTTTGATAGCCACACAATGTTAAGATTGATCTAATCCAAACTTAGTATTTCTTAAATTATCATGAAATTTTCGGTTAAAGTCAAATTCCAAATTTTCTTTCTCAGCCAGAAGTCCTTCATTCATAAATTCCTCTGAAGTCCATCAGAAAATTCAAAACAACAAGGACTGCTTTGAAATTACAGTTACTCAACACATGCCTTATTGCTCAATGGCCTCAGTTGATAATTGAACTGGAAATACATGTTTCATATTGTTCTGCTTTTGTAAGTGTAATGAGTTGGAGGCAATAAGGTTGGTTCAGAGAACCACAGAAACAGCCTGCTCTTGTATATAAATCAAACCAACACTGTACCAACAACAGCCTAGCTAAATTGTTGGTGAGACTTTTACCTTTTAGTATGTATTTTAGTAATTGACTTTATAAACACAAGATGATAAAACACTTAGAGTAAGTTGCCTGAAAGCAATAATGTGTTTTGACTTGCAATCATTTATTTCATCTTCTGTGATGAATCTCTGGAATTGTCCATCTAATTCATGAATGTGTAAAGAAAGTTCCTTAATTAACCTATGGTTATGGTTTTCTTCTCTGGCTTTATCACAAACTTTTAAGTTGGTGTTTATAGCTCATTCTAAAGACTTGACAGACAAATCCAAAACCTTTGGTCAGACTTCTAATATGCACGCTGGTATCGGCATGAAGAATTGTTTGCCAAAGGATGGCTAGAGTGATTCTATGATGGAAAGGACATGCCCAGGAAAAGCAAAGATGAACTGTCTGTGGGGCCCAGAAAACACCGGGGTTACCCACAGAAACCTTAGAGGAAGATACAGGCATGCCTTGCTTCATTTTATTGTGTTTCATAGATAATTCCTTTTTTTTTTTTTTTTTTTTTTTTTTTACAAATTGAAGGCTCCTGGCAACCCTGCATGGAACAAGTCTGTCAGCACCATTTCCTCACCATATTTCAAAGTATTTTTATTACTATTATATTTGAAATGGTGATTTGTCACCAGTGATCCTTAATGTTACTATTGTATTTGTTTTGGGGCCCCACGAATTGTGCCTATATAACATGGCAGACTTAGTAAGTGTTGTATGTGTTCTGACTGCTCCACAGATCTGCCATTCCTCCATTGCTCTCCCTCTCCTCAGGCCTCCCTATTCCCTGAGATGCAACAATATTGAAATTAGGCCAATTAATAACCCTACAATAGCCTCTAAGTGTTCAAGTGAGAAGAAGAGTGCATGTATATCACTTTAAATCAAAAGCTAGAAATGATTAAGCTTAGTGAGGCAGGCATGTCAAAAGCCTAGACAGGCTTAAAATAAGTCCTCTTACACCAAACAACCAAGTTGTCAATGTAAATGAAAAGTACTTGAAAGAAATTAAAGGTGCTACTCCAGGGAACACATGAATGATAAGAAAGCAAAACAGCTTTATTGCTCATAGGGAGAACATTTTAGTGGTATGGATAGATCAGACCAGCCACAACTTTCACTTAAGACAAAGCCTAACTAGCATAGGTTGGTTCATGAGGTTTAAGGAAAGAATCTCCAAAATACAAAATTGCAAGGTGAAGCCCCAAGTACTAATGTAGAAGCTGAAGCAAGCTATCCAGAAGATCTAGCTGAGATAATTAAATGGAGGTGGCTCACTAAACAACAGATTTTCAGTGTAGATTAAACAGCCTTCTGTTATAAGAAGATGACATCTAGGAGTTCCATAGCTAAAGAGGAGAAGTCAAATCCTGGCTTCAGAGCTTCAAGGAACAGGCTGACTTCTCTCGTTAGGGGCTATAGCAGTTAATGACTTTAAGTTGAAGTTCATGCTCATTTGCTATTCTGAAAATATTAGGGCCCTTAAGAATTATGCTAAATCAACTCTGTTCTTGGTCTATAAATGGATCATCAAAACTTAGATGTCAGCACATCTATTTATATCATGGTTTGCTGAATATCTGAAGCCCACTGTTGAGACTTACTGATCAGAAAAAAAAAAAGTTTCCTTCCAAGATACTACTGCTCATTGACAATGCATCTGGTCACCCAAGAACTCTGATTGAGATGTACAAGATAATGTTGTTTTCTTGCCTGCTAACACAACATCCATTCTACAGACCATGAATTAAAACAACTATTTTGACTTTCAAGTCTTATTACTTAAGAGATACATAGCATAAGGTTATATAGATCCCATAGATATTGATTCCTGTGATGGATCTTGGCAAAGTAAAATGGAAATCTTCTGGAAAGGGGGATTCACCACTCTAGATGCCATTAAGACCATTTGTGATTCATGGGATGAGGTCAAAATATCAACATGAACAGAAATTTGGAGGAAGTTGATTCCAACTCTCATGGATGACTTTTTGAGAGGTTCAAGACTTCAGTGGAGGTGGTAACTGCAGATATGGTAGAAAGAGCAAAAGAACTAGAATTAGAAATGGAGCCTGAGGAGGTGACTGAATTGCTGCCATCTCATGATAAAACTTTTACAGATTTAAAGGAGTTTCTTCTCCTTTAAGAGAGCAAAAAAAAAAAAAGATTTCTGGAGATAGATCTCCTGGTGGAGCTGCTATGAAGACTGTTGAAAAGAAAACATAGGATTTAGGCTATTACATAAACTCAGTTGAAAGCAGCAGGTTTTGAGAGGATTGACTCCAATTTTGAAAGTGGTTTCTCGTGGGTTAAATACTATCAAACAGCATTGCATGCTACAGAAAAATCATTCATGAAGGGAAGAGCCAATGGATGTGGCAAACTTTGTTTTTATCTTATTTTAAGAAATCGCCACAGCCACCCCAACCTTCAGCAACCACCACCCTGATCAGGCAGTAGTCATCAACATCAAGGAAAGACCCTCCATCAGCCAAAAGACTACAACTCACAGAAAGCTTGGATGGCGAGTTACAATTTTATAACACTAAAGTATTTTAATTAAGGTATGTACATTGTTTTTTTTTAGACATGCCACTGCACACACAATAGACTACAGTATAGTGCAAACATATGAAACCTAAAGATTAATTTGACTTGCTTCATTGCAATATTAGCTTTATTGCAGTGGTCTAGAACCAAACCTACAATCTCTCTGATGTATGCCTGGAAATTGGAAAGCCAATAAATTATTATTGTGCCTGATCCTTACATAGACACAATGTGAAGCTCTGCCATTAATCATGCAAACTGTATTTTTGTGAATCAAACTGTGAAGAAAGAAGCTGCTTGTGCTTAGGTCCCCAAGAGAAGAACCATCACATAACATTATGCAGTGCACAGCCCACACAATGGTATGCGATGGCCCTACCCAAAACACTTCTGAAAATTTGTTTAGAGATTGCAATGAATTCTAAGTAGTGGTTTGTGGTAATGGCTATATATACATGCATTGTTTTGTTTTTTTAAATGTATTGGGCAATTAATTAGAAAATAAATAAGGGCTGAGATTTTTCTCCTGTAAAATACACAAAGCACTCCATTGTTGAGGCAACTGTTATATTTCATAAAGGCTCTTGGACTCTAGCTTAGTAAATTTTCCCAAATAGTTTCAGTTGTACCAATCCACAAGGAACAACAATAAACACTACTATTACTATGACTATTATTTCTAAAGAACTTACAACATAGTCCTGCATTCTTTGCCACATTGCTGAGACAGACTTAGAGGCAATTATCAATTAAGGCATTTCACACAGAGAAGCTGTGACTCAGAAAGATTTTGGAACTTGCCAAGGACACAAAGTAAAATGAATTAATTAATTTAAAGTATAGAGGAAAGAGAAGATAAAGGAAAGGAAAAGAGGAGAGGAGAGGGAAGGGGAGGAGAAAGGGGGGAAGGAGAAAAACTGCAATAGAATTTATGTCTCCAGATGTTTCCATACTGGGATTTTTTTTTCCCATTAAAACCACTTTTCTGCCTACTAATCTTAAATTATTACTCACCTAGAATAAGCACTTGTAAAAGCTATTTTAATGAGATAAAAACTACTTCATAAGTGTTTTTTATTTCCCACAGTCCATGAACTTTTGACAGTATAAGAAAATAAAAAAACATTTGTTATATTAAAAAAATTAGTACCATCTCCCTTCTATCCTACAAAAAGACAGATTGTACTGAATTTGCAAAAAACAATCTGTTTAAAACTCGTTGCCTAAAAGCAGACAATGAGAATTCATAAGTACCTTTTATGTGCCCCACGTTGTGCTATGGAAATACTAAATAAGTACAAATGTGGTCCCTGACCTCAACAACCTTACAATTCATTCAACCAGCCAACCAGCTCACCAGCCAGCATGTAAGTATCCCACATTTTAGCCACTGGGGATGAAGAGATGACTATGATATATCCCCACTGTTAAAAAAACTTCATAATCTAGTGAGGAACCAGATTATACAAGACTAATTATAATACAATATAAGTGTTGAAACCTTGTTACAATGGTAACACATAAAAGAAAGCAATATATTTTCCTTGGGAAGGGTAGTCTCTTGAGAATGTCTTACCAAGGAGAGAATATAGGAGCTAAGTCTTGAAAGTAAATAGGATTTTATCTAGAAAAGAACAGGCATGAGAACATTTCTAGAAAAGAAAAGAGGACGAACTAAAGCATGGAAGCTTTAGAATGGATGACATTCACAGGGGAGTTTGGAGATGGTGCTGGAGAGGTGGAGAAGTCAAACTGCAGAGCCTTAAAGGAATGCTTCATTTCATAGGAAATGGAGAGCTGTTGAAGGGTTCCAAACAGAGAAATGACTCTATATTTTAAATAGTTAATTCCAGGAGCAGCATGGGAGATAACTGTAAAGTGAAAGACAAGTTGGTAGGCTATTTCATTACTCCGGCACTGACCAATAAAATTTTCTTCAGTGATGGAAATATTCTGTACCTGTGCTATCCAATATGTGGCGATTGAGCACTAAAAATTTAAACTTACACATGTGACTTGTGGTTGCTATATTGGACAGTGCAGAGAAATCTTAGAGAAGCTAGCACTTCAGTTAAGCCTTAAAGTAGGTTTTCCCAACTGTGGATTGCATTGATGGGTTAAGAAATTGATGTGGTAGCTCAAAATTAAGATATTTTTTAAATGAACAAGAGAGTAACATAGAATACAGCAGAACTGAAGAGAACAGAACAGAAAATATGCACCACAGAGTTTATTTTGAGAGATAGAGTTATATGGCTATGTGTGTCTGTGTGTGTGCGCCCTGAATGACAATGTAAAATATACTTCTCCTCTTTTTTGTGTTAAAAATATTTAAAGGCCAGTCCTTTATGGAAGATATTATTTAACTATGTTCAGAGTTACTAGGAAGAGTTCTCCAAAAGGGCAGAACAGCATAAGCAAATTTCACTGGAGTTTAGAATAGGGGTAACTGTAGACCTTTCAAGACTATCCTGATATTTTTTCTGCCTTCAAAAATTTTAATACACTTTCTTGTTTAGAACAGTTTTAGACTTACAGAAAATTAAGACAGTACAGAAAGTTCCCATTTACCCTGCACCCATTCTCCCTATTAACACCTGACATTAGTATGTCACATGTGTCACAATTAATGAGTCAACGCTGGTACACTATTATCAACTGAAGCCCATACTTGACTCAGATTTACTTAGTTTTCACCTGATACGCTTCTTCTGTTCCAGGATTCCATCCAGGATGACACATTATATTTAGTCGTCAAGTCTTCTCAGGCTCCTTTGGGCTACGACAGGACAGCCCTTCACACTTCACTTGCCTTTGATGACTGAGAGTTTTAAGGAGAGCTGGTCAAGTATTTTGTAGGATGCCCCTCTGTTCAAATTTGTCTGATGTTTTTTCTCATGATTAGCCTGAGGCTGTGGGTTATTTGGAGAAAGACCATAGCAGTAAAGTGCCATTTTCAGACCGTGATGTCGTGGATACAAACTGTCAACATGATTTATCACTGTTGATATTGGCCTTGATCGGCTGGCTGAAGAAGTGCTTATCAGTGTTCTCCACTCTGGATTTACTCTTTTTCTTTTATCCCCCTTTCCATACTTTACCCTTTGAAAAGAAACCACTCTTCTCCTTTTTAAAATGAATTAATTAAAGGAAAGAATGAACTTGAGTAAGTCATATTGAGTCCTTTCCAAAGAAAGCTACTCCTGAGTACAGACACCATCTCTTTTTAGATACAGCATCTCTCTCTGCAGCAGGCAGGATACTTTCTCACTTCTCAGATTTTTAGGTTCCAACAAAGGAGCAAAAAAATTTTAAAAAGCTGGCTGATTGATGTAGAATTCCAAAATAAACTGGGAAGGAGTTAACACAAAATTGATTGCAGTCCTTCTGACTTCTGTCTTCAGCCCCAGATTCTGATGTTTTAGAAGTAAATGTAAACCAAAAACCTGTGTTAGGTTTTTAATTTTATCCCCAGAAGGGAAGATCCATTTTTTTTAAATAGAACATTTTTATTTATTTATATTTATTTATTTATTTATTTTTGTTGTTTGTTTTTTGTTTTGTTTTGTTTTATTTGTAATTTATTTTGGTATCATTAATCTACAATTACATGTGCAATATTATGGTTATTAAACTACCCCCTTCATCAGGTCCCCCCCACCAACCCCATTACAGTCACTGTCCAACAGCATAGTGAAGGGAAGATCCATTTTTAACTTTTTAAACATTTTAATGTTTAGAAAGGGAAATCCCTTAGTGAAGAAACCCAATGATGTAGAGTACTTTCTTTAGGTGGAGGAAGGCTGCAGAATCAAGCCACCTGCAATATCCCCAAGGTAAACTCCACCCTACCAAGTCACCTGCTACGTATCTCTCCCTGCAGTGGCCTGTCTACCACTCCCAATCTCATGGACAAAAGCAACAACAAAGAACATCCAGAGCAAGCCAGCCCCTACTTTTGTTACTTCCCTGCACATTCTTCTTGGAATGCTCATACACATGGGTTCATGTAAACATGTTGGTTTTTTTTTTTTTTTTGCTTGGTTTATTCTAACTTTCTTCTCCATTCAGGCCAGAACAAAGTCCTGCCCCTGAGTAATGTGGATCATAAGTCCCAGTTCTTCTCCCTTTCATTCTGGGAGAGGAGATGAAACTTTATCTCCTTCCCCTTTATCTGTACACAAATCTAGTGAGAGAAAAAATAATCTCTAATTGATAAAAGAACTATGACATTCAGAAATAAAAAATAGTCACTTTCTCTCCAATCAATTGTGAGATAACTCTTAGGAACTTCCAAGTCCTTCCTATTTTCCACTGTCCCACTACCCCTATTCATTCAGTGGAGTCCATTTAGGATTCAGTCTCTCCCTCTGGTTCCTAAGATTCTAATAATCTTCTCTGTCTTCTTCCTTTCAACCTGGTAAAACTTTGCTTTGGGTCTTTCAACCATGCTAAAATGTACATTACTAACAAGTACCTTAGTTTTTTCCAGTTCCCAGTAATATTTGTAATTAATGGCATTCAGACCTTCATTTGGCTATAAGAGAATCTGAATTGTGGGATTTCAGGAAAAAGTCTTGATTAATGGAAGAGCTGAGTCTGGAGAAACTGGAAGAGGGTGGGGCTGAGTCTTCCATAGGACCTACACACCTGTTTACAGTTGAGCCCTTGCTCAACTTTGAGTCTTTGAAGACCACAGAAAACCTCCATTGGAATTTTTATTTCTTTCATCTAATGTCAATTCACAAAACACAGAGTATTCCTCACCTGGTTAACCAACTTAATATCAATTTAATGTTAGTCCTGTAGGCACATTCTTTTCTTTAAAATTACCAATTTGGTCTTGGGGATCTCTACAGTCCATCCAGCAACTAACATTCTCGGATTCCACTTTAGCTACCTAATACATATGATAAATATTGTCTAAAATGTATATTGGCAGAATAGACTCAGCTGAACTATAATCCTTGAGGGTAACGGCCATGACTGTTTCAGTCACCATGGAATCTCCAGTTCCTGATGCAACTACCAGCATGTCAATAATTATTTCAATAACTAAAAAGAAGGGAAGGAGGGATGAAAGGCTCTCTCCAGTCAGATTCTATCTTCCTGTTCTATGTACTTCCTCTATGGGCAAATCTCTTGAATTGATGCTTTATTTGCATTTCTGCTAATCTTCACAACCCTAAACAATGAGGATTAGTATCTCCATTTTACAGGTGAAGACATTGAGGCCCAAAACAATTAACTGGGCCAAGGTCACACAACCAGTAAGTAGAGGAGTCAAGACTTGAACTCTATCTTTATTCCCAATCCCATAATCTGCATTATGCAAATATAATAAAAGCATTTTCTAAACTATAAATAATCCTATGAAAATATAAACTGTTTTGTTATTATTACTAGAGAAAATCTAACAAATCAAATCCATTAGGCAGCTTAGAATGTGGTCCTACCTCAGTCCTCTTGAAGAAGACTTTGTCATTTTTAAAACCATAGTGCAGATGTGGAGAAAAGGGAACCCTGCTATACTGTTGGTAAGAATGTAAATTGGTGTAGCCATTACGGAAAGCATGGAAGTTTCTTAAAAAACTAAAAATAGAAATACCATATGACCCAGAAATTCCACGTATTTACCTGAAGAAAACAAAATCACTAACTGAAAAAGATATAGTTATACTTATTGCAACATTATTTACTATAGCCAAGATATGGAAGCAACCTAAATGTCCATTGGAAGATGAATGGATAAAGAAGATGTGGTACAAATATACAGTGGAATAGTACTCATAAAAATGAAATCTTGCCATTTATAACATGGATAGACCTAGAGGGTATTATGCTAAATGAAGTCTAACAGAGAAAAACAAATACCATATAATTTCACTTATGAATAGAATCTATAAAACAAATGAACAAACAAAATAGAAATACACTCATAAACACAGAGAACAGGTTGATGATTGCCATGGGGAGAAGAGCTGGGGGATAGAGAAAATAGGTGAAGAGTATAAAGAGGTACATTCAATTATAAAATAAATTTGTCAAGGGGATGAAAGTACAGCATAGGGACTATAGTAAATAATATTGTAATATCTTTGTATGTTGACAGACAGCAATTACACTTATCATGGTATTTTGTATTGTATACAACTGTTGAGTCACTATGTTATACACTTGAAACCAATATTGTACATCAACTATACTTCAATTAAAAAATGAATAAAAAACTAAAAATAAAAACAAATACACAAATAAAACCATGGCCCACAAAAAGACTTTCCTCAGGTCTCACAATCCATTCCTCTAGGTAATAGTGCCGACATATGCCCAATCCCCCACCTCTCACAGGCAGCTTCTGGGCTGCATTCCCTCGAGGGCATCATCGCACGGCTGCAGCTGGAGCCTGACCGTCCAGGCCGCTGTACCCCTGAGGACGCCCACTAACTGCTTAGGAAAGGCCACCTCTGAATGCACGACCTTGTTAAAGACATAAGAGGGCTTTTTAAATCATTAAGCTCAGAGGGAAAATTTAACAAAAAAAGAAAAAGAAAACTACTCCCTCCCTCTTTTCCATATACAGAGAATCATCATCTTAAAGCATATAACTAAAGACAAAGTCCATGGTGTGCTGGAATACTCATTTTCAGTCCTTTGTTTAGCTTTGCTGGGATATGGCATTAGGTCTTTAAGGAACTGGGCGAATTAATTCACCATTTTATAATGAAACATTAAGACTTTAAGATGTTTGCTGTCATCTAGTACGAAGTTACTATGAATAATTAATTTCATGGCATGTCTGTCACCTTATTTCCCCAAATTCAGCCTCTTTTCCTAGATTCCTTCTTTGTATTGTTCCATGTCCTTTCCCCCCATTTAGAGCTCATTCCTGGCTCCTCATTCACTGCACGTTTGTTACACAGTTCAGTGTGCTGCTGCCTGAAAGGGCATCTCCTGTCTGCAGCGCCATTTCACGATAGTTTCCTTCTGAAGCATATACTATTCAAAAGAAAGCACATAGTACTCAAACTGTATTTGTTAATGAATTAATGACCCACATTACTTATCTTAAAAAGAGTTTTTTATTTAAAAGAATGATTGCATGAAGTCCTATAGAAGATTAAACAATGGACTCAAGAGGAAGTAGAAATATATTTCCTCAGCAAATCTGGAACCTAAAAATAGTGCATATTCTAACAATAGGTTCTAGCAGAGGGTTTACCAATAATCACCAACTCTATCTTGTCAGCTTCTCATAATAAGAAATAATGAATAAACAATCTTTAAAATTGCTTTTCATCAACAAGGGAAAAAAGAAAGAAATGGGAGAAATCAATGCTTTCTGTTGACTTTTAGACTTCATGAGACTAGAGTGTGGTGTGACAATAAAAGCACCTCTTACATGTCAGAGCTGGCTACTGAGAGGGCTGAGAAATGATACACAGAACTGTGGAAACATGCAAGAAAAAAAATTGTTTAATCTTAATTTTTAAAATTATTAGCAGTATGTGACCATGGTCTTAACAGGTATATTACCTTTGGTGTAATACCTATTGGTTAGGCTTTAAATTTGTCATTGTCTTAACTGATTAATTTTTACAGCTTAAAATGAACATTGTCCCACAGTTTTATGGCTGAGGAATCTGGGCACTAATGCCTCTGGCTCAGGGTCTCTCACAAGACTACAATCAAGGTGTCCACTGGGGTTGCTCAAGCAAGAAATTTGATTTTAGAAGAGAAAGCAGAGGTCAGGCACTTAAATAGTGCATTTTTCAAAGCATAAAGTGTGTAGAGATAAAGTTGATGATATTTTTAAATGAGTAATTTATCTCACTTATAAAAGTGAAAAGAGTATTAAGAATATTTTAAGGAGATGTTCAGTATACAGTTGATTCTGAATGAGTAATGCCAAGGAAAGCAGAGGCATAGATTTTCTGAAATGATTGGGATTCAAAATCATTTCAACTTGGCTTTAGAATGCAGGGAAGGCAACATATCTGTATTAGCTTAAAGCCTCATCCTCTCAAATCCACTACAGCATTCCCTTATCAAAAACCTCTGGAGACACCTTTACTCAGGATAGCAGCCTACGCAGATAGTCCTAACTAGGTGTTTGGTCTCACTCTGCCATCCCCTCCTCTTCCATTTTCTCATACTCCCAGTCTCCCTTCCCAGATCTCTGTGCTCCATTCCCACTCGCCTTGACCACCTATCAAGCTCCTTCCCATCTTTAAACTGTACAAACACAAGCTGACCCCTCTGTCTTAGCCATTCTGCCCACCTGTCCACCTATTTCATCTGACTTAAATTATCCTTTGGATCTTGTCTCAAATATGTCTTCCCAGAAACTTGCTCATATTGGGTCAAGTTATGAACTGTTCTTTTCCTTTAGGACATAATGTAGTTTGATAATTATATATTTGTATATATTATTTGATTGCCACTGTCTCTCCAACTGGACTGAGCTTCCTAAGAAGAGGGTCTGTGCCTGTCTCAGCCATCATTCTCTTACCATCACTGAGCACAGCCTAGAACTTGATAACTGGTGAACACTCTCCTGACCAGGCACTGCCCCAAACTCTGTCTAGGTAATGAAGAAGAAGCAAGTGTGGGTAACCATGAATGGAACATTTTTAAAGGTTAGTTTGAAATATACAGTTGTCTAATGGGACATCCTAAAAGCTCAAATAGTGATAACTCCTCTAATTTTCTCCATTTTAGCCTATCAGTGAACAATCTTAGTTGCTTGCATAATGTCGGTTAGTGAAATTATCACTCCTTCTGTCACTCATTCCTTGAAGACCTAACTCTATTGGCCTTTGCTCTTTCTCTGCAATCTAAGAATGAAAAAGAACATTGGAGGCAACTTTTCACCAACATCCACCTACCAGGACAAGGCATTTAAATCCAATTACTTAGTTCTCAATCTGGCTTCTAGGAAAGATGGGAAGTTGGTATTTCTTTTCATAGGAAAGTAAAATTACTTGTTTGTTTTGTCTACTACTTATTTGAATTATTCTGGCCATTATTACATATAATTGCAACCTGGTAACACAAAAACTTTCCATTTTAAGTTTTAGGGAATGGAGAGAACATTCCAAAAGCCAAGTTCCCAGATGCCAGCCAAGAGCTGAACTTGCAAGCAGTCCCTTCTAAAGATAGCAGCCTTAGGCTTGCCATATTAATTCTTTTCTGCACACCATTCTTTAAATCTTCTTCCAGACAATATGCTGTAGGAAACAGAAAACTCACGTTTATCTCTCTGAGTATACATGGTTAAATAAAATGTGGTTAGCCTTAATATTTACATATTATCACTAGAATTATTATTAGCAATTATCATTTTTGGATAAATTTTACTATTAAAGCATCATCCTCTCAAACCTACCACAGAATTCCCTTGTTAAAAACCTCCAGAGCCCCACTAATTCATGGGATAAAGACAAAATACTTAGCTTACCTAACTAGGCCCTACAGTGTTTGGTCTCACTCTGGCCATCCCATAATATTGTTATTAGTAATATTGTTGCAATTAACTATAATAGTAATCATTATTGTTTATGGAAATATTAATTCCTGTGATTAATATATTGTGTATTTTATCTATGTAATATTCTCACTAATAATTCATTCAATGATAGTTAACATTCTTTGAAAGGTTTTAACATGTTAAGATCATAAAATCTTAAGGAGATTCTTTGTTTGGTTCCTTGTTTTATTTTTCTTCTAATCTGTTACCTTCTTTTACAGGACAGACTCTGTGACTTAACAGAGCCAACTATGGATTTCAGGCGTGTGAAGGACTATTTCTCCTGGCTCTACTATCAATACCAAATCATTAGCTGCTGTGCGGTCTTGGAACCCTGGGAGCAATCCATGTTCAATACCATCTTACTAACGATTTTTGCTATGGTGGTGTACACTGCCTATGTTTTTATCCCAATTCACATTCGCCTGGCTTGGGAATTTTTCTCTAAAATATGTGGCTATCACAGTACAATTTCTAATTGAGCTTGTTTGCATTCTGTGAATTGGCATTACCTATGTATATGTTCCTTACAACTTATTTAGGTGAATGCTGTGTCTTCTTTGACTATCTGAACTGAAAAAGCTCTCTCTTCTATGCATTCTTATATCCTGCCTGAAATTTGAGATAAATGTCTCTTTAGGTTCTTCTGTACTTGTTACACAGATCATAGGTAATACAGTGACCTTACCTCACACATCATATTCTCTCAACTTCAATCTGTAACTTTAGATTTTTTTTCTTAATCAGGGAATTTCGTATAAAACTTTTCTGGGAAGTAGACTCATAAGAGACCTACCAGAACCATATTTAAAATGCTCCCTTGATACCTATTCTCTACTAAAGGATATATTTTTTTAAATTTGTTTATAGGCTACTGTCACAAGTATCCTATCCTTATTTACAATATATAAAAAGATGTGAATAAATTATATGAGCACCCTAAAGTCTTATTTTCTACTAAACTGGTGATACCTAAAATCCTTTTACTTCAAGTGCAAAAGAATTGTTTGGAGGCAATTATTTCCTTTCAGACATGGTTCATGAATTATTTCAAATGCCTCTAAAAGTCTGGCTTTACAGCAGTTTAAAATCAACAGTGTTGATTTTAGATAAGCGAGTATTAAAATACAAAATAATTTTAAGTGTAAGAAACAAACTATAATCAAAGTAAATTCAGATATTGCGACTTGTAACCCTGCCTTGCCTTGCATGCTGCGGGGGCAGGGAAAGAGAAAAGGAATTGCTGTCTTTCTGTGCTTTCACTCAGTGGACGGTGGAAGAGGGGCAGCGGGGGAAAGCATGTACTGGGCCACAGGAAGAAAAGCTAATAAATAGGCTGGAAGTAATATTCTACCAGCAGGAACTCGACAGCTCCAGTTAAATGCTTTGATATAGTGGCTCCTTTGCAGAGCAAAACCAAGATCTATTAAATTTCCTTCAAAGTATTTATCTTAAAAACAAATACAAGTTTTTAATTATACTGTTGAATCGAATGTGAATGCCAAAGACCAAACCTTGCAACTTTTCTTTCCTCTCAATAAATATTAATGTTATTAATTCTGGAGGGTAAAAATGTAAATAATTTTTTGACAATATTTGCACCCGTGTTTGTATTATGGAAAAAACAATTTCCAAGATGGGCTAGAGAGAAAGAGGGTTGGTATGCCAAATGAACTTGCATGTTTTTAAAAAAACAAAAACTGTTTTGAAGATAAATCATATCTGAACATGTACTTGGTGATTTTTACAAAATTAAATTACATATAATTTTATAAATAAAATATCGACCTCCTGATTTGCTTTTTCCTCATATTACACTAAATATCTAGATTTATATCCATATTCTTCTCAAATGTATCATTTCTTATGAACCCAATGTGGCAACTGATTTTAAAACAGTAGGGTAAAACTAATACTTAACAAGGGTCTTAGCCACAATGGGCATATTGTACATGTTGAAGTACTTATTTGGGTCTCCGAATAAGGAAAAAGAACCTAGAACTTAGAAAAGGTACATTTCTTGTTTAGCTACTAGTGGCAAAGCAAGCAACTGTCAGGACTATGATGGATGAGAAGAATTTGCCACATGGAAGCCCATGGGATGGCACTGTGACCAAATGAAAGTTGATGGGATGGGGGTCATCAACATGTTAAAAAGCAGAACCCCATCAAATAAAAGGGGTAAGGGTATGAAGAGACAGCCAAGGTCGGAGGAATAATAAGCCCAGGTGTCAGCTTCCACCTTTGCTCTTATACAGGTGTTATGCTCACCAATTTCCATGCTGTCCAGACCCATATGCCTATTTTGAAAGACTGCTTTCACTTTTAAGTATTTAACAGAGGATTCTCAGTTAAGCATGAACTTGGATGCATTCCCAGTTCACAATGATTCAACACCCTTATATACATGGACCCCTGCTAAGTACTCTTGGAATTCAATCACAAAGATATGCTTTGACCTTCTTAAAATCCTCCTAAAATTAAGAATTAAAATACATTCGAATAGACACAGTAAAGCTTAATAAAGGATACTGCAAAGCATTCCCCCAGGCTATCACTTTGAAGGTGTGCATTTCCTCTAAGCAATCAAAATAATAAACACAGCATCCAAAAAATATAATCATAGTTTAGAAAAAAAAACCTGACTGCATACAGAAGGGAAGAAAGCTCTACCTGTCCTGCTTGATCTATCAATTTTCTAGACAAGACCGAGATGCTCTTTACCTTGATGATAGTTAGCCTAGATTAGAAGCACTTTTTATATGCTTTTCCTTTGCTTCTATTATTTGTTATTTCAATGGGTGTACAGAATTTTTAAAAAATGAAGAGCCAAAAATTTCATGGTTCAAATGGGCATCCATTTGTCACTCAATAATCTAGGAATCATAAAATAGTCCTTCATAGGTATTGGCTAAGTCAACAATTGCTTTTATCTATTTGTATAACAAAAAATACAAAATACCAAGAAAACAGGCAATTTTAACATCAAAATAACACTGGTCAGTCTTTATTAGTAAGTAGTGTATACAGAAAAAAAAAATCTTTAATCCACATTTTCTACTTCTTTCTTCTTCCACACTAACATATTTAGGTGCTGTCGAGAGTGGAGAATGTACCCCTGGAAGGCAGGAAATGTGTCCTTATTTCTGAATCCCCAGTAACTAGCCCATGCCTGGTACAGAACTTAGCAGATACACATCCTAAAGAACATTACATAGTTCCTTATACCCCGTGTCCACAGAGAAACAAGGAAGTTCAGTATTTATATCAGGCCAACCTTAGAATGGACACTTCCAGCTTTCAACCAAAGGAATAATATTCATTCATTTATTCACTCATTCAACAAGTGTACTAAAATATTAAAATATCCATATATTGATAGGTAGATAGAGAAATGGAGAGATGAATAGATATGTGATAAAGAAAGCACAATAGTAACTACATGGGAGGTATATGAACCCCACATCACTTGGCTTGGATTCCCACTCAGTGATGAGACTGGAGAAAGGGACAGGGAGGAAGGGGTGAGAAAAAGATTTGGGGAGGGTAAGGAAGAGAGGAAAGGGGGAAAGAAGAAGCATTACCTTTTGTTTTCTAAGTTTATACTGAGAAGATAAATTGCAATGCTTCTCTTCTGTCCTTATCCCCCAAAGAGCTTCCCTGATCTCATATATTTTTCCCTAATGTAAGCCATATCTAAATGTTTTTACATTTTGTTCATATTAATATTTCAGTTTCTGTTTTGCTAAAATAATTAATCTTTGCCCAAGGTTAAAATAAATTTTCTGAATAACCAAGCAACTGATCGTTTTTCCACCCTGCAGTGGGTCTCATGTCCTCCCTCTGTATGGCCTGGTTTCTGAGTTTCCCTCTGCCTCACCTCATCCCCACATGTCAGTACTTCTCAATGCTCAATAATTTCATTAGAAAATTAGGGAATGAAGTCTCTCTAGAGATTCTTCCAATTTAAAAAGTCTACAGTCTATGAAATTCTAATGACTGTCAGCATTTCTAAAGCTTTCCCTGGTTATTGATAGGAACCTGACCTTTCTTTGAAATCCCATGGCTTTTGTAACCTTAGAACTAACAGTTACTGTGGGGGAAAGGTAATATAGTTCATAAATAAAAACACACATGCAAACAAATACACAAAAATCCCAAAGAACAATTAATCAGTATTTTACCTAGGGTTAGGTGAGAAAATCTTGGGCATTCACGGGTGGGTTTATAGAACTCCCTGGGGAGTTAAGCTTGCATTTCAGTAGCCACCTTACTCCTGCACCCCTCCCCAGCTCCCACACAGACCCTCAGTCCTTTTAACATCTTCATGGCCTTCACCCTGCCTACTCTTACATGCAGTCCCAGAAAGGGTTTACTGTCATTCTCTGCAACCTCAGTTTTCCCCACATGAGGGACTGAGGAACATGAGGGATTCAAGGGTGAGGAGGGATGGTTCTGAGTAGAACCAAAAAAGGGAAGGGGTCATGTTCTGACCTAGTCAACAGGCAAAGTATCCAAAAAATCAGCTGTCACTGTCTCCTGGTAGCTTATGTTTTGCACCCAATTATGCAAAGACAATACCATCCTCCCAGCCCAGAGTTACATGTCCCTGAACCAGAGAAAGTACCTGGCTCCAAAGGCAAAAGAAAGTTCACTGCCCTCACAGGCATATTTGGTGCCTCTCCTTTGTCGGTTCTCACAGAGTTATGCGGGTGTTGCTTCTGGAGAGCATAGACCATGTTTTTTTGCCTCATGTATTTTGTAGAAGCTCATTAAATTAATGGATTGATAAATAAGGTCTTTTTTATAATTCCACGTTAGGAGACATAGAGTCATATTCCAGATGTGATTTGTCATAAGAATTTGTATTGATTCACCTATGAGGAGAATTTTTAAACTCTGAACAAGTAGGTGAAGGTTTTGAGAAATTACTGACCCTCCTGGTGTTCTCCAACCTGTGCTCCTTCTCTCCTGTTCCTACAAGTACCTAACCTTGGTTCTCATCTGTGGCTACACATTAGAATCACCAGATGGGTCTGAGTTAATCACCATAATAGAACACTCAAATCAAGCTCAAAAGTGGATTGCCCTAAAGATATTTCCATAGATCCTGGAATCTTCAAGACACCACCAATACCTGGCCCCACCCAAAAATATTAAATCAAAATCCCCTGGGGTTGGGAAGGTGGGGGGTAGTGCTCCAGTGGGATAGGTTTAAAAACTCCACCCTGATTCTAATATTCAGCAAGATTGAGAACCACTTCACCAGGGTTTCAGTGAATGCTAATTAAGTCTCTAAAAGCCAGCTGAGAACCTGGACACTCCACTTAATCTCTCCCACTTGCCAAGCTCCCTTGAACATGTCTATTTTCACTTGAACATGTCTTATGATATGATCAGGACTCCACTGTTTCTCTAGACACAGTCAAACATAACAAACACCACTTCCCTACAGTTCTTCAGTAAAAGTACTCAACACTCTCATAACAGCTTAAAGTGCTAAATAGTTAACATTACCCTCCCCGCTGGATTTTGTTCCATGTAATAATGTCTTCAATCATTTCATCATTTATCATTTAAAAGCAGTAAAATGTCATAATTTATGCTTATAGGTGTGAAGCTCTAAGTATACTCAGTCTGCAGCTGATGAGCTTGGTGGAGCTTTTTCATTTGCAACCTGAGTACAAGATTATGTCACAATTACTTTGTTAAGCCAGATAGATGGTGCTGTCAGTACTGCTACAGAGCATGCAAGGCTTGTGTATTTCACTATCATGTTGTAGGGCACCTCGTCGATGAAGGATTTTATCTTGTTTACCTTTGTTTTTAATTACTTGCAGCTATAAGTCTTGTATATGTAATATATATTGTAATATATATACAATACTGTTAAAATTAAAAAAAAAATGGAGACCACCAGCCTTGAAAATTCCCTGAGCAGACAAACCAGTTTAGTCATACAAGAAAAGTTTAATTTAGTTTATTATGCAAGACGGACTCGACCTGGCTCATTTCTTGCTTATGCCTCTGGAAATCATAAGCAAACAATTTTCCAAAGTCAATATGAGGTAAGCACTAACCAATTCCCTATCACTTAAGAAAATTCTGGTATTATAAGCAGGCACTGTAAAGAATAAACAGCCACCACCTTTCTACTATGTAAATTGCTCTAAACAATACAGCCTTGGGCTTCATGCTGTGCTCTGGCTGGAGTGGTCCCAGCTCATGAGCTGTCTTTCGGTGCGCACAGTAAATTTTACTAATCACTACTTCAGTGACTCACCAGTTTTACCTCTGTTATTTATAAACTTTTGGCAATATATATACATACATACCCATAAATAAAAACTTTTTTTAGCAATCTAAAGTTTCATCAATGTAATTTGTGGCAGAAGCCATTCTAATTAGAAACTAAGTTAACCAAGTGACATGTGTGATAGAAAAATAAATACCAGTTATGCGTGAAGGAAAGATAAATACCAGCCAAACAGTAGAAAAACCCAAGTTCTAGTTCTTGCCCCTGAAGGCTGTGCTGCACCTTGGGCAAGTCGTTGTGCTTCTCTAGGCTTCAGGTTTCTCTGCTGTGAAACGAGGGACTTGCTTGGGGATGGCACATGTGCATGTACCTTGTTGGTCCCTCCAGTCGCTGGCAGGCCCTCCCTAGAAGGCCACGTCGAGAAGTGTTCTGAGACTGCATCTGACCATTGGGAAGAAATCCATCATCAACCTATCAGTGTCTGTCATGAGGTCAGAAGAAGTTCCACTAGGCCAAATACCCAACCCAATGCAGTGGATGAAGACCAGTAGAAATAAAATGAAAACAGCTACTTAAACCACCTTAACTGCTAATTTTTACAACCATATGAAAATGTGTTCACACATATTATTATTAATCTGTCTTTACTTATCCTTCAGCTCCAGTTCAGATTCCACCTCTTCTACCAACCACATGCAATGATAATAAATGTTAATATTTAGGTAGCATGTACTAAGTATTAGGCACTGTTGTAAGTATTTTGCATATATAATTCATTTAATCCATTCTGCGATTCTGTTAGAAAGAGACCATTATCCCCATTCTACATGAGGGGAAAGCCAGAGTACGGATTAAGTGACTTGCTCAGTTACACAGTGAGTAGGCTGGAATTTGAACAGAGACAATTTGCTCCAGAGGAAATGTTTTGAAAATTTTAAATGATAAAATGGTACTGTCTTCTGAACATCCACATTAACCATCCCTACAGTATACCTTTTTTTCTTTTTGTATTTACTGATTCTTTGTGATTATCAGAGATTAATCAATGTGGTAAGCATTTTGAGATTCGGGCAGAACTTTACAGATGGTGACCATACATACTGGTTTGCCCACCCTTTGGGTAAAGATGGGGAAATTCAGAGAAGGCTTTCTGCATGAAATGATGCCTGAGCTACATATTAAAGGATAAATAGCAATTAGCCATGTTAAAATTAGTTTGTTCTCTAATATAAACATTCTCCCTTGCCAGCTGGTTATATGATCAATGTATGCAAAACACATTTTGTAAATGGAGTTGACCATCCCCCTCCAAAACTCAAAGAAAACATTGAATTACGTGCAAGAATAAAGCTCAGTCCTATCATAATTGTGGTAACTTACTTTACATATGGAGAGGCTTAAAATGTCACTTCCAGGTCGTGTTCTTGGGTTGTCAGAAAGGAAGGGAAAAATTTAATAAACTTTTGATTAAGAAAGGAAAAAATGGACTTCCAGGAATATGGCGTCGTGAACGGACCAGCAGAAAAATTCCTCCCAACATTATATTTATTCACGAAAATACAGCAAATACAACTATCCCTAAAAGAGAGACCAGAATACACAGGAAAGTGCACAGCGTACAGCTACACCTGTGAGAACTTGGCAGCCGGTGAGGTGGACGGGATACGGAGCGGCGACCCCAGAGCTCCGGCGGCCAGACACTCCGGACAGAGGACTCGGCACCCGGCGAGGCGGGACGGAAACGCGATCCACCGAGACCAGAGCGCCCCTCTACCCCAGCACTCCGGCGGGAGTCCCAGCAAGGCGGGTAAGGTACGGAGCCGCGAGCAGACCGAGCGCTCCTCCCCCCCAGCGCTCCAGCGGGAGGAAAGGATTCAGAGCCGGGAGGGAGTGGAAGTCTGCGTCGGGAGCGCCGACACACAGCCTGCAGTGTAGCGGAGATAGGAGAGACAGAGGGCACAGGGCCCCAGCCCGGAACATGCAAGTTGCCCGCGGCAGGCTCCGGGAAGGAAAAAGAAAGGAGAAAAAAGGGAAGAAAAGCGCGCGCTCTACCTCAGCGGTCTTAAAGAGACAGGAGCTCAGTAGAGGGGCCGGATAGCCCCGCAAACTGAGCCCAGCACGCTGGGAGTCCTGGGGAGTTTTGAACCCCTTGGCCGGCGACTGGGAAAGGGTGCCTGCCATTGAGACCCCCACGGAGATCAACAGCTTACCATTCGTTCCCAACCCAGCCAGAACTATAGAGTGACGCTGGAATAGTAGAGCAACAGCGCCACCTACAGCACTCGCATGGAACCCACTCTCAGTGGCTTTTCTTTTTCTTGTTATTGTTTTTTCTCCCCTTTCCTTTCCTTTTTTTCTTTCCCTCTCTTTCAACAGCCTCCCATTCATTCTCACCTGGCCACATCTTTAAAGGGCCGTGTAGAGCAACGTCGCCACAGCTCTGGAATAGTGGAGCAATAGCGCCACCTACAGCATTCACATGGACACCACCCCCGGTGGGCGTTTCGGTGGGTTTTTTTTGTTTTTTTATTTGTTTTTGTTGTTGTTGTTGTTGTTGCTGTTTTCTTTTACGTGTTGCTGCCTTTTCTTTTTCTTTCTTTTCTTTTCCTTTCTCTCTCTCGCCTTTTACTTTTTTATTATTAGTAGAAATTTCCTTTTTTTTCCTTTCTCTCCTTTCTTATCTCTCCTTGCTACCAACAACCAAATCTATAGTCATGAGAAGACAGAAGAATATGATACAGACAAAGCTTCAGACAAACACCACCCCAGAAAAAGAAGCGGAAGAAATGGACATGCACAGTCTTCCAGAAAAAGATTTCAGAATAAAAGTCATAGCCATGCTGATGGATCTACAGAAAAATGTACAAGAGCTGAGGGAGGAAGTGAGGGAAGTGAGGAAAGATAACGCAGAAATGAGACAAGCCATCGACGGGCTCAACAGCAGATTGAATCAGGTTCAAGACACGATCAAGGAATTACAAGACAGGGACCAGGAATACAAAGAAGCTGAGGCAGAGAGAGAT
>JAQQAC010008350.1:138442-166165 GCA_029783875.1 Phataginus tricuspis | reverse complement strand
CCAAAACACAAACAACAACAAATGTTGGCGAGGATGTGGAGAGAGGGGAACCCTCCTACATTGCTGGTGGGAATGCAAATTAGTTCAACCATTGTGGAAAGCAGTATGGAGGTTCCTCAAAAAACTCAAAATAGAAATACCATTTGACCCAGGAATCCCACTCCTAGGAATTTACCCCAAGAATGCAGCAGCCCAGTTTGAGAAAGACAGATGCACCCCTATGTTTATTGCAGCACTATTTACAATAGCCAAGAAATGGAAGCAACCTAAGTGCCCATCAGTAGATGAATGGATTAAGAAGATGTGGTACATATACACAATGGAATATTACGCAGCAATAAGAAAGAAACAAATCCTACCATTTGCAACAACATGGATGGAGCTAGAGGGTATTATGCTCAGTGAAATAAGCCAGGCCGAAAAAGACAAGTACCAAATGATCTCACTCATATGTGGAGTATAAGAACAAAGAAAAAAAAAAAAATGAAGGAACAAAACAGCAGCAGACTCACAGAACCCACGAATGGACTAATAGTTACCAAAGGGAAAGGGACTGGGGAGATGGCTGGGAAGGGAGGGATAAGAGGGTAAAAGGGGCATTACGAGTGGCAGACATAGGGTGGGGGGACACGGGGGGGACTGTACAGCTCAGAGAAGACAAGTAGTGATTCTCATCTCACTACACTGATGGACAGTGATTGTAATACGGTTGGTGGGGGGGACCTGATGAAGGGGGTATTTTAATCATCACAATATTGCTCATGTAATTGTAGGTTTATGATACTAAAATAAAATAAATTGTAAAAAAAAAAAAAAAAAAAGAAGAAAGGAAAGAACATTTCAGGGCACCAGAGAGTGAGGAAAATGGTTCTCTCTTAAATACAAGAGCTTCAGACTCCCCAATAAATCAAAGGTAATGAGCCAGTAACTCCATGAGGATTTGGGAGAAAAGATGTTACTTTTTGCTGAGTTTCAGATAAATAAAGATTGTTTCCACTTGTACACTCTGAGACCTAGTTTAAGGATGGTTGGACCAACAGGAAAGTACACTGATCAGAGAGAGAATAAAAAGGGACCACACTAGGATCTTATTTTTTTTTCTTTCCGATTTGGTGTTCATGCTTTTCATTTGACAGTCATATTTTTCAAATTTATTATAATAATTAATAATTTTCAGCCTGACCATTATGGTGACTTTATTACACAGACATGCAAACATACAAGCTTTGTAAAACTAGTTTACCTTTAAGACCTGAAAACACTGAGAAGCTCAGAGAAGAAAGGTCAGGGAGGTCATGGTTGCTTCTCACTTCTTCAAAGGAACTCCAGATGGGTCTGAGTTAATCACCATAATAGGACACTCAAATCAAGCTCAAAAGTGGATTGCTTTAAAGATATTTCCATAGATCCTGGAATCTTCAAGTTACTTGCCTCCTAGATGAGGGGCAGGGGAAAAATGATGAACCTATCAGGATGTTGGGAGCCTTCCTCTTTTAGAGACAGAAAAGAGTTTAGAAACAATAAACCAGTCACAGGTAATTTCAGTTCATCAGGAAGGGTTTAAAAACTGAGATCAGAATCTGAAAAAATAAGGAAAATAATCAGGAGCTAGGAGAACACAAATAGGGTTTCAAGACCAAGTGAGATCCTCCAGCCTGGGAACTCCATGGTTCCCCACGGGTGCGCTAAGGAGCATCTGGGGGTTCTAAATTCCTGGCTGCCCTGGGAGGTTGGGCTGGAGGGACTTTGGTCAACCTGCCTCAGCTCCACCACTTGCACAGCATATTCTTGGCATCACTCTTGACCTTGGAAAAGTGCCTTTGATGAGATTCAGGAGGGCAGCAGAGCAAGTTTCCACTTAAAGTCATCTAATATCACTGCCTGTAGAGTAGCCTTAAAAGTTACAGCAAATCCAGTGTGCCATTGCACACTCCTTTGAAGTTGGAACATTTTTCATAAATATGTCCTGGTCTTTCACCTATTTAGCAAAACATTTTTGTTCACAGGACAAAGGTGAATTGGAGCACAGCCCTATTTGAATGGTCACAAGCCCCGTAATATTACTTTTTTCCTTTTGTAATTTTTCATAATGTGTGACATAATGTCAATTCTCCCTTTAGACAGTAAGCACCCAGAAGGGAGGAACTGTGTCTATTTTTGTCCACTATTGTATCCTCCTGAAATACTACCAGGCACCAAGCAGCCCTCAACAAATGTTTGTTAAAGAGCTAATAACCATTCAAACAGTTGTGAGGACTAAAAGAGAAAATATATGTGAAGTACACATCACAGTGCCTACCAATAAGCCACACTTTTTGAATGGAGTGAATGAGTGGAGGAGATTTATTGCACTTGCTCTTGGTGCCCTCTCTGGTTACCTTCTTATTTTCTAGCTTTCTTTTATTACCATACTTTTCACATGAGAGCTCAATGCTTTCATTTCCTCTCTAGTTACACTCCAGCTTCTGCCCTTTCCACCCCACTGAAATGATACCCTTGAAGCCATTTCAAAATCAAACAATTGGCAAACTCTCTCCTCCTTGAAAATCCCTCTTCAGTGTCTGTGACAGCCCTACGGATTCTCCTGAACTTGTCTAGGGCTTTTCTTCTCTCTCATGGACTCTTGACTTTCTCCTATTCACTCAGTGTGAGTTTCAATAGGACTCACACCTTGACCTTCTGTCTTTTTTTCTTTCATTAAAATTGAACTTAGCTAACATGGCCTCCACTTACTACTTCTTGCTGATGACTCTAAAATTTTTAGATCTTCCCTACTTTACCTGACCCTACATAGTCCATATTTCTAACATCTTAGGAAAACTGTCCCTAAAGCCTTTTCATGCTCCCTGCAATCATAGCTTATATATCTGTTTCTACCAGACTCCCTCAGGATAAGATCCGTATCATAGGTTCTTGTATCTCCAGTACCTAGCGTTAAGTCTCGACACAAAGCAGGTGAGAATCTGTTGAATGAATGAATGAGTTCATAAAATAATTACTAAAACATTTTCATTTTAATCTCTTGCAATATCTCAAACATTACATCAAAATGATGTCATTTTCCCTAAATTCCTTTGCCCTCTGAATTTCTTGCTATCTGTGGTACTGTAGCATCCACTTACCTGAGCCTAAAGTCTTGAAATACTGTGACTCCTCCCCATTTCCCTCATATTCATCAAATATTGAAGGTTGCCTATGATATGCTATATCATATCTATTCTCCATCCCCACTATCAATATGAAAACCTAGCAAGGCCTCAGATCCCATATGGCTCATTACAACAGCCTCCGTACTCCCAAACATGCAAAGACTCTATTATCTGCTGCAGGTTTGTAATCTAATATCCTTGACTTGGTTTTCAGGAATCTCTTTAATGCAGCCTCCCCTCTTCCCCTACGACAGGCTACTGATCCAACCTTGGGTCAACATCCACTGCCTACTCCAGGCAGGATGTTTCTGTAATTGACCACCTGAGGGATGGTTTGTTCTCTCCCGACCTGGAATCCTTTCTTTCTCTACTACCCATGGAATTCTGCCCGTAATTCAAAAAATTCAAATAACTTTTAGATAGTTTTACTGAGATAACTTTAACATATAAAAATTGTATATATTCAAGGGGTACAACTTGATGTTTTGATATTCAAATAATTTCTTATGCAGGAAACTTAGCTGTGACCATTCCAACTCCCTAACTCCCTCTCCTCCCATAGCATTGAAATTCTGCACCATGAACTCATTCAGGGCTTCATTTAGGGTTTTGCCCTGATTTCTCTATGTTCACATTTCTCAAAAGAAATTGTGAGCTTATTGAGGACTGCAGCTATGTTCTGAGTTCTCAGTATGTGATAAGTAGACACTTGCCAATTGATTAATTTTATCAGAATTAGATAGAACTGTGGCTCATTTAAAAGATGAGATACAGTCCCTAAAAGCAGACTACCACAGATAACTGGAGGAAACAACCATTAGTTTATCTTTTCATAAAGTTGGAAATGAGTTCCCAAGAGGAAAAGTTGTGTGCTCATAATTTCATAATGATAACTTTCAAAATACACTACAATTTTCAAATTGCACTTGTCAAGGAAAAGCAAGACATTTTGGTGGAGAATGGGAAAGGCATCACAAAATAAAATCAATAAAATTCCTCACACAAACTACAATACACAGATGTTTCCAAAGATCTTTATCCTGTCAACTTGCCTGACCCTGATGGTCCTAAAGATTTCAAACTTCTCTTCCCTTCTCAAGAGGAAAGAATCTCTATCCTGATTTTTGTTTTGTTTTTACTTTTTTAACTTTTTACTTTGAAATAATTTTAGACTAGCCAAAAAGATGCACAAATAATACAGAGAATTTCCATATACCCTTCACCCAGCTTCTCCTAGTGTTAACATGTCATACACCATAACACACTTATCAAAACCAGGAAACTAATATTGATACAATACTATTGACTGAACTACATATCTTATTTGAATTTCTATAATTTTTCTCTTAATGTCCTTTTGCTGTTTGGCTCTCTGCTTAATCTCCTCCAACCTGTGGCAGTTCCTCAGTCTTACCTTATCTTTTATGACCTTGACTCTTAATGAGTATTGGACAAGTATTTTGTAGAATGTCCCTCAATGTGGGTTTATCTAGTGTTTTCTAATGATTAAACAGAGGTTTTTTGACCTCTTGGCAAGATTACTACAAAAGTGATGTTGTCCTTCTCAGTGCATCAATATTAAGAAATATGTGATACTGGTATGTCTCAGTGCCAGTAACATTAACCTTGACCACTCTATGGTTACTATGGCATCTGCTCAGTTTCTCCATTGCGAGTTACTCTTTTCCCTTTATAATTGATAAATATCTTGATGGAGATACTTTGAGATTTTCTAACATTCTGTTACTAACTCTGACTTTAACCCACTTATTTTATCCATCAGTGGATCTTGCCTGAAACAGTTATTACTGTGGTATTTGCCTAATGATGGTATTTCCCTCATTCCTTCTATATTTACTAATTTGGATTCCATAAGGCTGAATGTTTCTTAATAGATTATTGATTTATTCTCCTTAGCAGATGTCTACTATAGAGAGCACAGCCTTTAAAGTCTTTGTACTTGTCCCTAACAAGGTTTATCAACTTGGGAATATGTTTATAGTTCTGATCAAAGGAGGTAACCTAAAGGATATCTTTCAGAAAAAAAGAAGAAGGAAGAATAAAAGTAGAAAATAGAGAGAAAGAAGGAAAGGAAGGAGGGTGGGAAAAAGTGAGAGATGGGGGAAAAGGAAAAATTAAGCTTTTGTGACTTTTTCTTACTATCAGTTACTTTGAGAACAAGCAGTATTTTAAGGGGACACTTTCTTTCAATAATGAATCCCAAGGAAAGAAACACATTTCTGGCACTCACATCACCTTGATAAGATACACAGCAGGGTAATAAATGACGCCATTACATACAAGCACCATTAAGGCTTTCCCTTTCATCTTTTTTAGTGAGTGAGTATACCTTGGAACAGGAAAAAAGGCCTCAAGTCATAGCACAAACTAATGTAGTGATGACCTGGGAGACTGACATCAATCTAGCAGGGCCTAAACATCCACAGAAAAAAAATTAATTTAAGCCTGTCTGCAGAAGGGAAAGTATCTCTTTGGCCAAGGACTGGGGAGGTGGAAACCCATACAGACCACAGTATCCTATTGTCAACACCAACTTCTTGCCAGCAGCAGACAGAAATTAGTAAAAGTTGATGAGTCTGTTTTCCCTGTATTCCGTGAGTCCCCTCCTCCCTGCCCGCAGCTCTGATGTCTTCTCACTCCATGTGGAGAAGTGGGGCATGATGCACAGAGGTTCTCAGTGTGGCAGTACTCACTCACACGGAACTGTGGGGATGGTGGGGTGTGTCCACAATTACTTTGAGATTAATTTAATTCTTGATTCTCATATGATTGATACTCTTGAAAAAATAACAGGCATATTCTGGGCCAATCTGGATGACCACCTAATACCCACAAATAGCCACTAATTCCAGTGCCTGCATATTTGCACGGCTGTTTGTAATCAGGTTACTATCAACTGATCATTTGAAGGGATATCATTTAATCTTATGTGTTAATCAGCAAAACTGAACATGTCCTAATATCCAAATGACACATATCTGCTTTTGTACTTATGTGATTTGTTTTAGATGATTATAAAGAAAAATTTTGAAATTTGCAATGATACTCAAAATTGAAAGACATTATCATGGACTAAAATTTTAGTTTCTCAATAAACTGGGTTTTTGACATGACATCATGAAAATAACAGTGTGCTGTAATATACTTTAATGGAACAGGCTAATGAGGAAAGAACTGAGGCAGACCTAGAATGAAAACAGGCACCAAGGTCAACTGGAGGCCAAATTACCTCATCTTGTGCTATGCAAAAGCTACACAATAGTTTAAGGAGAGAACAATTCGCTGGAGAATTGAGTCATACTATGCACAGGAATCTAGACAGAGTGGTATAATCATCAGTGCCATTCAGGAAGTAAGGGGATTCTTTGTCTATATCTCCCTCTGTACTAATCAGCTTGCAGAAGTTCATTACCAGTACACACAGTTGCAGAGACACATGGAACAAAGGGTGGAAGAGGAGGATTCGTCATCTTTCCCTGACTCACTGCTTCGGCTAGGACACCTCCTCCCGTCTTCTCCAGCCCTTAGACTGGGATTTACACCATCAGCTCCCTGGCTCTCAGACCTTTGGACTTAGACTGAATTATACCACTGGCTTTCCTGGGTCTCCAGCTTACAGACAACAGATCATGGAACTTCTCGGTCCCCATAATTGTGTGAACTAATTCCTCATAATAAACCACTCTCTCTCTCCCTGGCTATATCTCTACTGGTCATATCTATTTCCATATATAGAGAGAAAAATTGTAATAATAAATATACTTTATAATATTATATATATATATATTGTAATGCAGAGATATGCTCTCTTTCTGGTTACATCTCCACTAGTTACATTATTTCTATAGATATATACATATCCTACTGATCCATTCCTCTGGAACCCTGGACTACTGCACTTGGGAAGGGTGGATGTGAACACACACAAAGGAAGGAGCAGAGAACAACACTGCCCACTTCTGTCAGGAAGACAAGCTGATTAGGAGCACTGAGCTGCTGTTACATCACAGTGGGCACTAGAGCTGCTGGGGGCTCCTGAACTACCCTGAGCAGTATTCTCATTGAGGGTGGTCTGCTGAACATCCCAGTCTTGGGTATATTGAAGGACCCCCAGTTTGTCAGTTTTCCCAGAACGTGTGAATATGTTACCTTACATAGCCAAGAGACTTTGCAGATGAGATTAAATTAAGGATTTTGAGGTAAGGCGATGGTCCTGGATTATCCAGGTTGGCCCAATATAGTCACAATGGTCCTTATAAAAGGGAGGAAGGAGAAGTCAGAATCAAAGAACAGGCGATGTGATGTCAGAAATAGAGATTGGAGTGATAGACCTCAAAGATGAGGAAGGGGCCACAAGCCAAGGAATACAGGCAGCCATAGAAGCTGCAAGAGGCAAGGAATTCTCCCCACAGAGTTGCTGGAAGGAACCAGCCCTGGCGACAACTTGCTATTAGCCAATGACACTGATCTGAGGCTTCTACCTTCCAGGACTGTAAAGGATAAAGTTGTGTTGTTTTAAGGCACTAAGTTTGTGGTAATTTGTTACAACAGCCATAGGAAATGAATACGAACATCTTTGTCCTCTTCCCCAGATGATACTATGGACTACCTTATGCCTCAGGCTCATTTAGGAACAAACAAGCAGTATGATGCAAGTTTCTGCATGGGTACATATGAGGAAGAGCAAGACAACGACTCAGCACTTGTGACAATAGCTGAACAGGGAAGATAGAAAATTGAGTCACTGGTCCCCTGAGTGGAGTGGATGCTAAGAGCAGAAAGCCTAGCTTCAGGGGGCTGATTCACAAATGGGATGAGGAAATCAGACCGCAAGTAAGTGTGGACCACAAGTTCACACTGCTTATCATGAAAGGAAACAAATGTGCTCATAAATTCTAGAAGTAACAAAGCACTGAATTCTTATATAAAGGGAAATTCATAATACAACAGATAATGTCTTTAAATAGCAGTTTTATAGAGATGTTCTTAAAACCTCCAGAAAATGAAAGCATATGCTTCATTTATAGCCTGAGGAAAGCAAGGCTTACAGGTACAAGAGAAATTGAGTCAGAATATATTACTTGCAGTAAACTAACTTGATTAAAAAAACCTAGTGAGTTTAGAGCACCCGGATGAATTACCAAAATGATTCAAGGGAAATGGTCCTACACCTTAAGAAAAGTTGGCTTTAAAAACCAATGCATTAAAAACTGAAGGAACAAAACAGCAGCAGACTCACAGACACCAAGAAGGAACTAGTGGTTACCACAGGGGAGGGGTGGGGGAGAGTGGGTGGAGAGGGAGGGAGACAGGGATTGAGGGGTATTATGATTAGTACACAAGGTGCAGGGGGGGCACGGGGAAGACAGTGTAGCACAGAGAAGACAAGTAGTGACTCTGTGGCATCTTACTACACTGATGGGACAGTGACTTCAATGGGGTATGCGGGGGGACTTGATAATATGGGTGAATGTAGCAACCGCATTGTTTTTCATGTGAAACCTTCCTAAGAGTGTGTATCAATGATACCTTAATAAAAAAATGCATTAGCAATGATTTCTTTTTTAACAGAGAAATTGAACAGATTTCACCTGTGCGGACAGGACCTGCATCTGTTTATGCAACTACTAAATCTCTGGATTATAACAACCAGAGTAGATCTGAAAATCTTTTCCCAGGGTGGGTAGCTGAGTGCACCAACTCCAGGCAGTTCAATTCTAAACTGCATATTGCAGGATTTACACTCTACTGCAGATCCTGGTTTATTCGTAAGGGACCAAATAATCTGAAATATTTGCACTGATTAGGGAGTAATTATACTGCATATTGTGCACTTATTTTTTAATGCAATTTTGGAAGACAAACAAAGCATACCATGCCCACGCAAATTTCTAACAACTCATTTCTTTGAAAAAAATGAGTGAATATTCTGACTTGATTAGGTTTTACCTTTAGCAATCCTGGAATCCCGGATCCTCCATTTACAATGTCCCAGTACCAGTGGGAAAAGGTGGGGTAGAGATTGGGATTCTTAACTCCTCCAGCATAGCTCCCCCTAATCCCACACTTGCCAGAATATGAGCTGGATTTTAGTCCACAAACTCAGGATTACAAAAAATATTCTCTTTCTCTTATTATTTGTTGTCATTCTTTCTATTTTATTACCTTTACTCTTTTAACTCAGCTCAGTTTTTATTTGGGGCTTCCATCTTGATGGATCAGGCCAGGGCACCTCCCCCCTGGTGGGGCTGGGGTCCCAGAATCTTGGGCAGTGGAACAGAGGCAAGGAAACACTGACTCAGACATCCATCATCACCGCCGGCAGCCCCTAGAACTTCAGGGTCTTTCTTCCCACTGCCGCCTTAGCCTACCCGGCTCACAGGAGTCTCTCTGAAACTGCCCAACCTGCTTCCTCTGTTCTAGTACCTTACTATCCTCCCAAAGCCCTGCCTGGAAATTAAACAAGCAGCTAACAGAAATGAAGCCAGCTCTGATAATAGCTGTGAGATTAGCAAATTATGCAGCCTGTCTATGTCTCAATTTCTTCATTTGCAAGCAGGGAATATAGTATATAACTCAATGGGTTGTGAAAAGTAAATACATGGCCATAGACTTAGAATAGTGTCTGCTATATCAGAATCCCAATATTTTTTCATTAAAAAAATTATATTAAGGTACATACAATGAAATTTACAAGTCTTAGTATACAGCTTGATGCATTTTTTATTAAGGTATTATTGATATACTCTTATGAAGGTTTCACATGAAAAAACAATGTGGTTACTACATTTACCCATATTAACAGCTTGATGAATTTTGACATGTGAATGTATTTATGTAACCACCACCCAGATAAAGATATCAAACATTCTTACTAACCAACTATTTTGATATTCACTAAATGTAAGCCCCACAAACGGAAAAGATCTTTGTGTATTTTTTCACTGTTCTTGCAACAGTGTATATAGAAGTTGTCTGAATGAGTGAATGTTGAAAGATTCAGGGCATGTGTCTTCACTATCCCAGGACTTCAGAGTCTGTTCTCCTGTGTTCGTTCTTTCCAGCTCTGGGAAATCTCTCTCTAGTCTCAGTGAAATATTTTTTTCTTTTGGGTTTCTGGCTGATATGTTGTTTCTATGCTTTCTGACCCATCCCCTCCTCATCTCTGCTCCCAAAGCCATGAAGTCTACACTTGCTTTTCTCCCATCACATCCCTCCATGGAAGCAAAGAGTAGACTTAACTACCTGCTTCAGTGGAATAAGGCAAAAGGAGGAAATACAGAAGAAGAGCTAAGTTTAAAAACCTCAAGAAAGTATCCCATCCCAAGAGCTTTAGTTTACATGAATAAGTCCTAGGGTTGTACAAAATTGTAAGGTTTTTTTCTTGTAACTATTATACGAAATTCAACTCATGCTTGCTCACATGTCAACTGAATTTAATCTGTGTGTGATCCATGGCCACATCACCATAGTTCCTTGCTGGTCAGAAAAGAATTTCCTCCTGGATCCCTTGGCCAGGACGGAGTTTGCTCTTGAGCAGCCATGTCACTGGAATCATTATCAGTAAGCAGTTTGCCTTCTTTGATAAAAGCGCTACTCCAGTTGTTAGTTGCACACACAGCCCACGCCCAAGCGTACCACATACACTTTCTAAATAGAGGTAGGTCAAAGACCTTAATGTCAGCATCACAGTAATGCTTTCCCTCTCCACCCTCCCTCCTACCTAGTTCACCATCTTCAGCTCTAGGCAGCACAGATAGTTACCAGCCTCCTATTTATTAGCCAAAGCAATCTGAGTTGCATCACCAAAAGACACACCGACCCCGGCTCATTTGCCCATATCGGGTTACACCAGCCCTGCTGCCTGCTAGAAGCCTTCTCACCCTTCACTTTCACGAAAAGCCCTAAAATCGAGTCAAAGTTAACTGGGCTTCTTCTGGGACAGCAGCACCACAGCCTAACATTTATGATACGTTTGTTAAACGCTCCATCTCAAAGCAGAAGTTGGTTTAGGGTTTTAGGTAAGATGTATTTTCTGGTTCTTAGTCCAGGTATGACTGAGATTAGATTTTAGTCTAATCTGTACTGCCTACAGCTGAAGATGGTGACCTATATCTTATTGGCAAAGACATCTCTCTCTCACCGTAAACATTCTCCAGGGTTCACTATTATAGTATACTCATATGGTAAATATTAATAAGGATAGGAAATGACATAATATGGAGATAAGAGCCCTGGATTGAAATTCATATATCTGCATCCCAAATAACAGTCTGTCACTATTTGCCCTTGAGAAAGTCAGTGACCTTATCTGGATACAGTTTTCCCACCTATGTTATGAGATATTTTTGAAATATTTTCATCATAATTATCTTTGCCTATGGTAGCCCAGTTATTGACTCTGTGGCATCTATTCCTTTGGAAGGGCAGAAAACATCTAGAACAAAGGGATGCTCCATGAACATCCATGCTCAAAGCTGCTTCTTATTAAAATCCATAGTGATGCAATAATTCTAAAATCTCTTTCAGCTTCCTTTATATAATAAAAGCAAACCTTGGAGTAGGGTAACCAACTCGTCCCGGTTTGTTCAAGACTTTCCTAGTCTTAGCACTGAAAATAAGGCATCCTGGGAACACCGTCAATCCCAGGAAAATCAGGGTCATTCTACTTGGAGGTCTGGACCTACAGTTTAATTAGGAGCTCTAATGTAGACATTACTTAGGACAGAAGAGAAAGGCTGGTAAGAATGTGAGCTCCAGAGGAGGGTGCACTCCATTCATCTATTAACAAACCACTCAAAAGACTGACTTAAAATGACAGCAATCATTTATTTTGTTCATGGATCTGAGCACTGAATAAACAAGCTTAGCTAGGTGCTTCTTGCTCAGGGTGTCTCCTGAGGTTGCAGTCAGACAGGTTGAAAGCCTCATCATCTTGAAGCCTCCTTAACAGCACCTGGGCTGGGCACACTTGAACAGCTAACAGTTCAAGTTCCTCAGATCTCTCCCCTCCTTCCCTCTCTCTCTCTCTTTCATCTCTCCACATGATCTCCCCAAATGGTGGTCTCAGGATAGCTGGACTTCTCACAGAGTGGCTGTAGGTTCCCACAGCAGGTCCCAAGAGAAGCCAGCAGAAGTGGCTCAGCCTTTCCTAATCTATCTTTATATCACACAATACTTCTGCCATATTCTGTTCATTAAGGAAATCCCAAATGTCCACCCATGTTCAATGGAAGTGACACAGACTCCATCTCTTGATGGAAAAAGTATTAAAGAATTTGCAGACACTTTTAAAACCACCATATGGAGGAAGAAGAACACACGCCCCTTCCAGTTCAGAGAATTTGCTAGGAGGAGGAGGAGAGGTAGGGAAAGCAAATTGTAAGATGTGTATGTGTTATGGATCACTATGCAGACCATAAGGTCAGAGGCACTGACATCAGACAGGACAAGAGCCAAGAAGAAAGCCCAGAGCAGAGGAGCTGCTGCCCCGGCCTCTTCACACCTCCGGGAAGATGCAACCACACAGGGTGCCAACAATGAACAGCTGCAGTGAGGTGGGAGCCCAGCCCGGTGAGGGAGTGAGAGCATCCATCACCCGAAGCCTTCCTTGGCTCTCATGCGGCCCAGAAGGGACCTCAGGCTCCTGCCCGAGCCACGAGGGGTGTAGGAAGATGATCCTGCTGCTGTCGGCCATGAGGTGGAGCAGATGCCCCTTAAGTGGGAGCCACAGGAGTCCTCAGACTTTAGGGGAATGAATTGCAGCACCAGAGAAAACAGAAGTAGGGGTAAATCTGCAGGAAGACATCCATGTCAACTGACCCCAAACAAATGAAGAGTTCTCCAGAGACAGGTCATCCAAGTGCCTGCAACCCCATCAATGACTGGCTGGCCAAGGACAAGACAAGAGATCTGATTCCATCAGATTTGAGACAGGAGGGGCTGGAGGACGGCTGACACTGGTGTGTGGACCCAAGGCCTCTCTCCTCCCTGCCACCTTGCAAAGGCAATGGAGTCACCTGAAAGTGATGAATGTATCATATATTGGCAAGTTTTAATTTCTGGTCCCTTCTTTCATTCTCAGCTCCCATTCAGGTGGCAACTGTGAGGAAAATCAGGTTGGTTATAGTGGGAGAAAAACAGTATTTCTTTCTGCACATCTAAGTCATAATGCTAAACTTGTCCCTGGCAATATGATAAATAGAAACCACTCTTTTGATGGCGGCCCTGCAGCTACAGCAGCTCCCTTTGCTTGCCTCTGCCGCGCCAAGCCGTTTCTCCCTTGCCCCTGGGCTCCTGTGGTTCCCTCTCTCTGGAATGCTCTCTCAGCTGGCTCTTCCCACCTTTCGGATATCATGTTAAATGTCAACTTCTGAGTAAGGTCTTAATTTTCTGCTCTGCCAAAAGGGATCTACTCCTGTTTTTCTGGATCTCAACACCTATTTATTTTTTTCTAATAAATGAATCTTCACCCAACCTGCTCCTCTGCAGACTTCCCCACCTCAGGAACAAAGGCCTCAGTGTCACTCTCACCTGGCCTCACACCCACATCTGGTCCACTCTATTCTAGCCCATAACTGTATTGCCTGGCCAGATGGCAGTGCTGGTCTCTCCACTCCTGTTCTTGCCTCTCTACCATTCCACATCACACTCAATGAAGTCATTAAAAAATATAAATCAGATCTGCAACTCCTGTGCTTAAACCCTCAATGCCTCAAAAGTTCTCTCCTAGGCCCACAAGGCCTGCAGGGTCTCAACCCTCCAACTCTCCACCTAACTCTCCTTCCCTATGCACTGGTCTGCTTCCTATTCTTTGAACCTGCCAGTCACTTTTCTGCCTCAGGGCCTTAGCTCTTCCTCTACTTGTGACAATATCTCCCAAAGTCTTAACACAGACAGCCCCTTCTCATGATTCAGGTCTCAGCTGAGATACCATCCCGCAAAAGCCCTTCCCGAGCCCCACCCACCCCCATCCGACAGCTCTCCTTACATCTGTGGACAGCAGTTAACACTGTGATGAATTTGACAGCTCATAGGCTTATTTTTTAATTATCTACTCTCTCCTTCACAGACAAACTTATGTAAGCTTCCTCAGAAAAGGTCCCTATGTCCCCAAACCCAGAACAATATCTGGCTCAGAGGTACTCAGAAAGTATTGAAGGAACAAATGAATAGATGAATGAAAAGCTTGAAAACCACTTATTCTCTGAAGAGGAGCATTTTCTGCGGGTCTCGGTACCCTCTAAGTTGGTCTCCAGGGCGCCTTTCAGCCAAATGTCCAGGTGACCTTCTGTAATCACATGTGCACGCTCACAGTTGGCTCTGCAAGGGTGTCTTTTCTCTATAGTTTAAAGAGCTCTTTCAGTCCTCTCCTAGAGTACAGATGCACATCTGCCAAATAGGGTAAAACTTCACTAGGTAGATAATACAGTTCACACTTGCCTATAAGGTAAGGCAGGCCAAGTAAAGTGTAAATTCCTCATTATAACAGATGATAGAATAAATTGCCTGTGCTCCAGGTCTATTTATGTCTGGCATTTAACTTTACTTTGAAATTGAAGTTCTCTGGACTTGAGCCCAAATTTAAGTAAACTCAAGAAAACGTGGAATTAAGACTCTATTAACTGCAAACAGTTTGTTGTATTCCTAACTGGGCAATATTCTTTAATGTCAGCAGTCCTTGGTTTTCAGTTTTGGTTCATTTTTCAAGTTCTTCCTGATAAAAAAAACTATGTGGGTAGAAGAAGCACTCTTTTATTTTGGCAGGGCTCCCAGCTACATGACTGCAGCTTGGTACCTCCAGGCAAATGGCAACAGGACCCAGAACTTCAAGCTCTCCCTCAAAACACTTCTCTTTGAAGAACTATAAAGTGACTCTAAATGCTCTTTGAGCTTCAAAATAAACAGTTGAAGCCAATCCTCATGCACTTTTACCATATATATAGACACATTTAGCTTCATAGTCTAAAGGCATAAAAGAAGAAGCTTGGGGGGAAAGTAGAAATTTGATTTAAAAAAAAATCTAAGATGTACATGAAAAACTTCCTTACTCTCTTCTGTAGCTTCAGAATCAGACCCATCCTTCAAGTTTCACTTCAGAAATCACCTCCTCCAAAAAGTATTTCCCTAGTCTTGCAGGCCATTTTAAGATCTCCTTCCTCTCGATTCCTGCCTCACTTCACTTGGAATGCCTCAGTTTATTTGACTCAGAGATTACAGGTGGTTGTTTATATGCTCATCTCCCAATAGACAATGTCCCATTCACTGACTAGCTTCCCAACTGCCTGTGAGCACCTAGGGGACAAGGACTCTCTCTAACTCACCTAGAACATTCATCCAGACCCAAAAATCACACTTTCATTTTTATGTTAAAATTATTAATTCCTCTATTCAAAGCACTAATAAAATACAGGTATTTTTAAGTTTTTTTTTTAAGGATTTTTCACTTAAATTTTTTTAACTTTTCATTTTAAATAGTTATGGTATCCTTCATCCAGCTTCTCCCAACAGTGACATCTTATATACAAAATCAAAACAAGAAATTGACATTGATAAAATACTGTTAATTAGTCTACAGGCCATGTTCAATTTTTATCAGCTTTTACATGCACTCATTTGTATGTTTCTAAGCAACATATGTATATCAATCCCATGTATATATAATTATGTAGCCATCACCACAAGATACGGAACTTTCACCACAAAGGAATCTTCTCATACTCTCCTTTTATGTTCACATCCCCTCCCAAAGACTGTCTCTGCACCATCACAACCACTAATCTGTTCTCCTTCTCTATAGTTTCATCATTTGGAGAATGTTATATAAATGGAATTATAAAGTATGTAACCTCTTGAGACTGACATTTTTCACTAAACCTAATGCCCTTGAGATCCATCCAGGTTAGTGCCTGTATCAATAGTTCATTACTTGTTATTGCTGAGAGGTATTCCCTGGTTAAATGTACCAGGGTTTGGCTATTCTGTTTCCAGTTTAGAGCCATTAAAAATAAAGCTGCTATAAACATTCATCTACAGATGTGTGTGAGCATAAGTTTTCATTTCTCTGGGGTAAATACCCAAGAGTACAATTGCTGGTAAGTGCATATTTAGTTTTATAAGGAACTGCCAAACTATCTTTCCAGAGAGGCTGTGCCACACCCAACAAAGATGCAAGAAAAACTGTTTCCCTGCATTCTCTCCAGCATGTGGTACTATCATTATTTTTTATTTTAGCTCATCTGTTAGGTGGGTAGTGATATCTTGTGATTTTACCTTGCATTTTCCTAATGGCTAATGATGCTGAACATATTTCATGTGCTTATTTGCCATGTATCTCCTTTTGGTGAAATATCTCTTCAAGTCTTTGACCCATTTTCTAATTGGATTGTTTGAGTGTTGAATGTGAAGACTTTTTGTATATTCTTTGTCAAATATGTGGTTTATAAATGTTTTCTCTTAATCTGTAGTTTGTCTTTTCATGCTATTAATAGGGTCTTTGCAACATAAGTTTTTGACACAGTCCAATTTATTAACTTTTCCTTTAATGGATGGTGTTTTCTGTAGGATGTCTAAGAAGATTTCGCTTAGTCCTAGGTCTACAAGATTTTCTCCTATGTTTTATTTTAAAGGTTTTTATGGTCTTACATTTACATTTAAATAGATGATTCACTTTGGATTAATTTGTGTATAAAGTATGGGAATATGTCCTGGTTTTTTGTTTTTTTTTACCTGTGACTGCCCAATTACTCTAGCACCATTTGTTGAAAAGATTCTCTTTCCTCCAGTGAATTGCTTGCCTCTTAGCCAAAATCAGTTAGCAATATAGTCTGAAAAGAATTGAAAACAGGTACCCAAGCCAGTTCATGTACATGTATGTACAAAACAGAACTATCACAATAGCCAAAAGGTGGAAACAGCCCAAATGTCCATCATTTGATGAATCGATAAACCAAATATGGTCTATACACATAATGGGATATTATTCAGCCATAAAAAGGAAGTACTGACACACGCTCAAGGTGAATGAACCTTGAAACATGGTAAGTGAAAGAAGCCAGACACAAAAGATCACTTATTATGTGATCCCATTTATATAAAGTATCTTGAATAGGTAAATTTATACAGATGGAATGCAGATTGGCAGTTACCAGGGTCAGGGAAGGAGGGGGAATGGTGAACAACTGCTTAACTGGTACAGGGTTTCCTTTTGGGGTAATAAAATATTTTGGAACTAGATAGATTGGTGATTGCACAACACTGTGCACTAAATGTCACTTTAAAATGGTTAATTAATTTTATGCTATGTGAATTTAACCTCAATTCAAAGAAAATCAGTTAGACATATTTGTGTGGGTCTACTATCCAGCCTTGATCACTATAGACACATAGCTAATATCATGCTTTTTACATAAACGGCCAATCACAGGTGAGCTGAGTGAATGGACACTTGCTCCTCAGTGTCTTTGTCTTTCTCTCTCACTGGGCTGCAGGTTTTGCCCCAACATACATTTACAGGCCCTGTCACATGCAAGTAGAGGCTGGCTTTGCTGACACAAATTGGCATAGGATATCAAGAAATTAGAAATTCAGTCAAAGTTGATTCATATTTTCTGCTTACCCATCTTATTGTCTAAAAAAATCTCCAAGTATTAAACATAATAGTTTTATGTATTATTTAAAATTGTGTGCATGATTTAAGTGGAGAAAGGAGAGTTTTTAATCTTCCTATTACTCTCTACAGTTATTTAGAATGTGCATTACTAGATTATCAAGATATTTAGATTTTTACAGCTTTACTAATTTCAGATTTTATGAGTGAGAAAGCTCCTGGCAGATATTTCAAAGACACCCATAAACTGTCACCAAGAGCTGTACTGGGGTTAGAACATCTTTAGAGCCATGGGACATTCCAGCCTCCCACTTATGGAAGGTTGGGCCTGTAACTAGGTTTCTTCACCAGCCAGGGTGAAGACTAATTGGGTTGCACAGCTCAGACTCATGTCTGTGCTTGAAAAACTGAAGAGCTTAGTTGTTGTGTCACACCTATGATTTGCTGACTATATGGATCTTACATGAAGACTGATTTTTGCTGCCTTGTCCTTCCCTCTCAGATTTTTACAGTGAGATGATAAAGAGAAGCTGCTCATGTCAAATCCCTGCTTAAAATCTTCCATTGACCTCAATATAAAGTCCAACATCCCAGCACGTTGTACACCCTCCTCAGTTCTCCAGCTTCCTCTGGCCCCTTCTCCATCCCTGAGTCCCAGTCTCATAACAAAATATCTGAATTCCAATATTTTGCTATGTTCTTGCTTGACCCAGTGCCTTTGCATATGCTGTCACCCTTCCAGCGTGGCTCGAATAACCCCACCTGGAAAGTTCTCTGTGATCCCTTACAGTCAGGTTAGGGATCTCTCCATGTTTCCCCCTTCCATGGTGAATCTTACCTGAGTTGTAATTCCCTGTTGAATTGTTTTTCTTCCTCATGAGACCAAGGACAGATTATGCCAGGCATATAGTAGATGCTCAACAAATGTTTCTTAAATGAATATGCTTATTAATTCATTATCTTATCAGAGATATTTCTTGAATACCTATTATGTGTCAGACACTATTTTTTATGTGGGAATATAGCATTTTACAAAGCAGAAAGTCCCTGCCTTCTTGGAGCTTATATTATAAAAAGAAAAGGAGACAGACAATAAATCAGTAAATTAATAAATATATAGTAAAGTTTCAGGCAGTGATAGACTATGTGAAGAAAAGAAAAGCAGACTGAATGAGTGAATGAATGAAAAATTCAAAACTAGAAATTAGGCCATTCAGACTACTGCCATAGAAGCCATAATTGTATGGCAATAATTCAAACTTGACATCACATGGATTTCTTAATTTGTAATAAATCCTACAAATATTCACTGACTGTCTTCTAGTTGTCAGCCACTACTCTAGGTCTTGGATACAGCAGTGGACAGAACAATTTTTATTAGGAATTTTTATTCCTGTCCTTGAGCTTACATATGAAGGTTAGCAAGTAAATGTATATCAGAGGCTGATAAGTGTTTTGAGGAAAATAAAGCAAAGAAAAGCCAAAGAAATTCATGACTATGTATGGTAGAGCAGTAGTTTGTATTTTAAATAATCAGGTTAGAACTCAAAGAAAGTGGCATCAGAGCAAAGCACTACAGGAGGTAAGTGAGCAAGCAAGTGGGTGTCTGCAATGAATAGTCCAAGCAGAGAGAACAGAGAGTACAAAGACTGTGGGGCGGGGGTGAGGCACCTGAGCCTGAAAACTGCTCCTAATACGCAATAGAAGTGCACATTACAGCTGAGAGTGAACTAGATAGAACTGGAGAGACCTGAGTGTGAGACTTGGAGACCCCACTTACTCGTTGTATGGCTTTAACCAAGTTTTTAATTTCCTTAGGTATCCAATTCCTCATTTGTACAATTAATGACTATCTAAAAATGTGGTCATGCTACTCCAACAGGATGAGGGACTCTATAAACAGTAAGTCTCATAAATGTCAGTTTTAACTATCTTCTCAGATACCTTGTCTTCCAAGATTTCCAGGAATGTTAACTAGATAATTTAGTGATCTAGTTACAATGATCAGTTATGCTGAAGAAGCATTTGTTAAATCTAAATGCAACAAGAAATTATAGAATTTTCAGCTTCTTGCAGTATGTTTGCATTATTATTTGTATACTGTGACTTATTTAACATGTTTTCAATCTCAGTATTTCTTGAAAAAGCTAATATTTCTGATCACTAACAGTTTCTAGACTTTCTGTTTCATTCAGGTTAACGATTTTTAAGCCTGATATTCAGTTTGTTATTGCAGTATACATATATCCTTTCTCAAGTTGACTTTGATTCCTGATTGTAGATATTGATCGCATTATTCTTATCACATTTTATGATTTAAAATTCAATCCAGCTATTCCTTAGGTGCTATGTGGAAAAGAGTCCCTATCATTTTTAATTTAGATAAGTATAGTACAAAGAAGGCCTACATTCAAGGAGTTTGCAGTCTGAGCCTCCTAGATATCTGGGAGAGGGTCTATAGGAATGCCTGTATTTTACTGGGAATATTTAACCTGGTAGGATAGTTACCTAAAAGGTGATTTAAGCTTTCATTATGATCCCTCTTTGAAATTTTTATTACACATTATTATATAAATTATATGTAGTACAATATAGTTATATATACAAAGTTATATTTGTGTATGTTATAGGTAATACAAGAGATTTTCAAGTGTAATTTTGTACTATATGATCCTTTATGAAACAATGCAGGTATACATAAAGACAGTTCACAAGATAAGGCAGCACGTGATGAGTGACAGATGAGTGGCACAGACAACAGAGGGGAGGGACCTCAGAGGAGGGATGGCTATTTATTGAACTGGACATTCAGGAAAGTCTTTGCAGATAGGTTGGGACTTGAATTAAGGACATATGATTCAGAGATAAAGGAAGAGGAGAAAGAAAGGTATGTCAAAGGCCCAGAGATGATACCTAAAGAGGATGTTTGAGGGACACTGAACAAAACAGTATAGTTGTAACTGAGGGTAGATCTGAAGTAGAGGCTTTTACAGGAATATATTTCAAACAAAGGGTGGAAAGAATAGTTGAATAGGAGAAAATATAGAAGGCCTTGAATGACTTGATCACTGATACATACACTATTGGAGGGAGCAGTAAATTGATATAACTTACTAGGGACAGTTCAGCAATATTTCTCAAAATGTATATACCCTTTGATTTAGCAATCCTACTTTTAGGAATTTAAGGCTATAATCAGAGAAAATCCCAAATAGTGCATAAAGGGATGCTTATTTTGGTATTTGTTTATATTAGGAAATAAAACTTATTCCCATATACCAAATTGGTGATAAATAATAGCATCTCCAAATATGGCATCCAATGCAGCCATGAAAGCAAGTTTTTCAGGATCACTAAGGCATGGGAAGACAATATAAACATAAAGTGAAAAGAGCAAATCAGAAAAGTCTTAATACAAGGACAGAAAACTTTTCCCTTCTTCCCTTCTAGGTCTTTAGCTGTCCTAATAATTAAATTGATGAAGATTAACAGGAGAAAAAATTAATTTCATAGGTACAGGAGCTCCATAAAAAATATGAGATTCAAAAAAGTGACCAAGCAGGCAGCTCTTACACCGTCTGACAAGAAAACAATAAATTTGTGAATAATTAACAAGACAAAGGGGTTTGGGCTTGGGGTAGTAAACTAATGAAGAAGTAACAAGGTTTGTTTATGCAGCCTTCTCAGACCTAAATTCCCTGTCCTGTGGTAAGAATGCCTTCTACCCTCCTGACAGAAGGTACCATGGGAGATTTGTCTCCTGTATTCAGGGGACAAAGGAGAGTCAAAGTGTACTTCTTGCACTGGTTGTTTCTCAAGTAATTTTAATTCAAAATAATCACCATGCCATAGTGGCATATTTCAGGGTGGCATACGTTGCTCTTCATTAATTCCAATTTTTTAAAGATTATATAAGACAGGCAAGGAATATACCCAAATGTTAAGTGATTAATGGTGGGTTTTTTCATCAAAACAATCAATATTTATCTTTCTGGTGCTTCATCCCCTCAGGGCCACTCTGATAAACTGACAATGTAGAGAAAGATACTCAGTGCAGTACAGAGTGGATGGCTGCCTCTCGCATGGAAGACAGCTCTCTTATAAGAGTCCTCCCAAAACCAAGTCCTTTCGTCCAAGGCACTGAACGGCCAGCAATACAGACAAGTGAAGGGAGGTAAGCTTTGAGTTTCTCATATCATACCAAACAAGAACAGGAGCTTTATTTAATGTTTACCCGGGTGCCAGGCACTGTGCTAGTGCTCTTCACAGACGGTCTCATTTAAACCCCGAACAGTCCTGTGAGTCAGGTACCAGTATTATTCCCATTTTATAATAGAGAGAAATCGAAGAACAAAAAGGTTAAAAAAAACTTCCTCAAAGGCACACAGCTAACAAGAGAGAGCGAAGATCCAAATACAGACAATGGCTCCAGAGTCTACATTAACCACTACACTCTCCCACCAGTTTTAATGGAAGACAGAAAAAATAATCCATCCTGTACATCTCCTCATCCTAAGGCCACGTGTTGTGCTGACCTTGGTGAAGAGATAGGTACCATACAATCAATCAAGAAAATTCACGAATGGGCCCTATAGGACCATCTTGGCACTAGGTCTCGAATTTACTAGCATTGTGACTTTGAGCAGGTCATAACCCCTCCAAGCCTTGACTTTCTCATGCATAAAGAGGAAAATATTACCTGACCTGCAGGCCTCCCAAGATAGCTATAAAGATCAAAGGAAACAAACACATTAAAGTGCTGTGAAAACTATCAAGTGCCATACTTGTAAAACGTATTAGTTAAAATGGAACTTTATTTTTTAAAGTTTTAAAGTTCCATAATACCAGCAGGGAACTCTCAGAGTCTTAAGATTGGAAACCAGATTGCTCTGAGAAGCCCTCCAAGGGTCATTCTCAAGGAGGATACCACACAATCCCATGACATCTGCTACAGCTGTGGCCTGAATATAGTGATGTGTTATTTGGAACAAGGCACTTGATTTGCACCATAGTGCAACACACCGTGTGGAAACACCTACCTGTGAGTAATGGACACTGAGATAAGCTGAATAACAATATTTACACAACCCAAATCCTGGCCTGGAAAGCCATTCAGAGAACTGTCACTGATATTCTGGTAGTTAAGGTCCTTCCTGATTCATGAGGCAAACGTAACAGGCAAATAATGACAGTGTCCTCCACATACCGGGCCCTGCCTGTGCTAGAGCCCTCATAGACATCTTCTCTAAGCCTCCAGGAATGCCTATTATCCCTATTTTACAGTTAAGAAAATAGGCTCAGAAAAAAAAAAAAAAAAGAAAGAAAGAAAGAAAATAGGCTCATAAAAGTTAAGAACCTTGCCTACCAGGCAACTAAGGGATAAAGAGAAAATTAAGGGATGATGACACAATTTTGTTTCTCCATTTCTGTTCCTACAAAGTTATCTAAACTCTTTTTTTGGTTCAGTCCCTTCAAAATGAAGGTAAGCAATAAATCATATTATTTCTTGGGTTTCTGTTGACATGTTAGATGAGTAAAACTGACATTGATCCAAAATATTTTATTATAATATACACAATTATTTTGAGACTAAGGCATGATGCCAGACTCATGAAAATCATGTGAATTTAATAGGAAATCATTTTGTCTAACTTTTTCCTAAGAGGGAAAAAAATTTTACTTTTAATTAAGAAAAATGAAAGGAATATTTACAACAAATAGGACACATTCTTAATGTCAGTAATAAATAAACTCAGAATTTTGTTGTTTGTTTATATATAAACAAAAAACAAATTGCCCAAAAAACAGGCAGACAATTCATAAAGAACATAAATTTTTATCAACTATATGGAAACTCACTGATAATCAAGTAAAGTTAAACAATGAAATTCCACATTTTACATACTGAAAAAGAGATTTTTTAATTTTTAATATTTAATGTTGGTGAGTGTGTTTCTCATGCTCTGCTGGTAGAATTGCATAACAGAAGAACCTTTATGGAAAGTGATTTGGTGATGTGTATAAAGATACTTCAACAGGACTTCCGGGAAGATGGCGACGTAAGCGGACCGGCAGAAAAATTCCTCCCAGCATTATATTTATTCACGAAAATACAGCAAATACAACTATCCCTAAAAGAGAGACCAGAATACACAGGAAAGTGCACAGCGTACAGATGTCCGGCTGTCAGACACTCCGGAGAGAGGACTCGGCACCCAGCAAGGTGGTACGGAGCCGTGACCCAGCGAGACTAGAGCACTTCTCCACTCCAGCAATTCGGTGGGAGTCCCGGCAAGGCGGGTAAGGTACGGAGCTGCGACCCCGGAGGGACCTAGCACTCCTCTCCCTCAGCGCTCCAGCGGGAGGAGAGGATGCAGAGCTTGGAGGGAGTGGAAGTCTGCGCCGTGAGCGCCGACACACAGCCAGCGGTGTAGCGGAGATTGGAGAGACAGAGGGCACAGGGTCCCAGCCCTGAACGTGCAAGTTGCCCGCGGCAGGCTCCGGGAAGGAAAGAGAAGGGAAAAAAAAGGGAAGAAAAGCGCGCGCTCTTTCTCAGCGGTCGTAAAGCGACAGGAGCTCAGTAGAGGGGCTGGATAGTCCCGCAAGCTGAGCCCAGCACGCTGGGAGTCCTGGGGAGCTTTGGACCCCTCAGCTGGCGACTGGTAAAGGGTGGCTGCTATTAAGACCCCCACAGCGATCAACAGCTTCTCATTCATTCCCATCACAGCCTGTGCTATAAAGGGCCTTGCGGAGCAGTGTGGCCATGGCTCTGGAATAGAGGAGCAACAGCGCCACCTACAGCATTCACACAGAACCCACTCCCAGGGGCTTTTTTTTTTTCTTTTTCGTTATTGTTTTTTCTCCCCTTTCTTTTCCTTTTTTTTCTTTCCCTCTCTTTCAACAGCCTCTCATTCGCTCTCAAACTGGCCACAGCTTTAAAGGGCCGTGTGGAGCGACGTGGCCACGTCTCTGGAATAGTGGAGCAATAGCGCCACCTACAGCATTCACACAGAAAACACCCCCGGTGGGCGTTTTGGTGTTTTGTTTTTGTTTTTGTTTTGTTGTTGTTGTTGTTGTTGTTTTTCTTTTACGTGTTGCTACTTTTTCTTTTTCTTTCCTTTTCCTTTTTCTCTCTCTCTTTTTACTTTTTTTATTAGTAGAAGTATTTTTTTTTGTTTTCTCTTTGTTTTCTTTTTTTCTTTTCTAACCTCTCTTCTCTTTCCTTTTTAAAGTCATAAAGAGACCAGCGGACATAACGTGACAACTACCAACAACTAATTCTATAGTCACGAGAAGACAGAAGAATATGATACAGACAAAGCTTCAGACAAACACCAACCCAGAGAAAGAAACTGAAGGAATCAACATGCATAGTCTTCCAGAAAAAGAATTCAGAATAAAAGTCATAGCCATACTGACAGATCTACAGAAAAATGTGCAAGAGATGAGGGAGGAAGTGAGGGAAGTGAGGAAAGACAATGCAGAAATGAGACAAGCCATTGACGGGCTCAACAGCAGATTGAATCAGGTTCAAGACACGATCAAGGAATTGCAAGAGAGGGACCAGGAATACAAAGAAGCTGAGGCAGAGAGAGATAAAAGGATCTCTAAGAATGAAAGAATATTAAGAGAACTATGTGACCAATCGAAACGGAACAATATTCGCATAATAGGAGTACCAGAGGAAGAAGAGAGAGAAAAAGGGATAGAAAGTGTCTTTGAAGAAATAATTGTTGAAAACTTCCCCACGCTGGGGAAGGAAATAGTCTCACAGTGCACAGAAGCCCACAGATCTCCCAACACAAGAGACCCAAGGAAGACAACACCAAGACACATAATAATCAAGATGGAAAGATCAAAGATAAGGACAGAGTAATAAAGGCAGCTAGAGAGAGAAAAAAGATCACCTACAAAGGAAAACCCATCAGACTATCATCACACTTCTCAACAGAAACCTTACAGGCCAGAAGAGTATGACATGATATATTTAACGTAATGAAACAGAAGGACCTCGAACCAAGAATATTGTATCCAGCATGATTATCATTTAAATATGACGGAGGGATTAAACGATTTCAAGACAAAAGAAAGTTGAGAGAGTTTGCCTCTCATAAACCACCACTACAGGATATCTTAAACGGACTGCCCTAGAGGGAAATACCCCTAAGGCTAAAAAGATGTCACCAGAGAAAATAATATCATAGCAAAGAAAGCAGACCATCCAAATACCAACTAAAGGCAAAGAATAAAACACCTACTATATAAAGAAAGGAGGAGGAAGAATAGGAAGGGAGAGATAAAGAAACATCAGATAGCATTCACAATAACTTAACAAGAAAGTTAAGTTAGATTTTTCAGATAGTAAAGAAGCAACCCTTGAACCTTTGGTAACCACGAATCTAAAGCCTGCAACGGCAATAAGTACATATCTATCAAAAATCACCCTAAATGTAAATGGACTGAATGCACCAATCAAAAGACACAGAGTAACAGAGTGGATAAAAAAGCAAGACCCATCTATATGCTGCTTACAAGAGACTCACCTCAAACCCAAAGATATACACAGACTAAAAGTGAAGGGATGGAAAAAAATATTTCAAGCAAACAACAAAGAGAAAAAAGCAGGTGTTGCAGTACTTGTATCAGATAAAATAGACTTCACAATGAAGAAAGTAGCAAGAGATAAACAAGGACATTACATAATTATAAAGGGGTCAGTCCAACAAGAAGATATAACCATTATAAATACATATCCACCCAACACAGGAGCATCAGCATATGTGAGACAAATACTAACAGAAGTGAAGGAGGAAATAGACAGCAATGCAATTATACTAGGAGACTTTAACACGCCACTCACTCCAAAGCATAGATCAATCAGGCAGGGGATAAGTAAAGACACAGAGGCACTGAACAATACACTAGAACAGATGGACCTAACAGATATCTACAGAACTCTGCACCCAAAAGCAGCAGGATACACATTCTTCTCAAGTGCACATGGAACATTTTCCAGAATAGACCACATTCTAGGCCACAAAAAGAACCTCACTAAATTCAAAAATATTGAAATCCTACCAACCAAGGTCTCAGATCACAAAGGTATAAAACTAGAAATAAATTTCTGAAAGAAATCAAAGAGACTCACAAATACATGGAGACTTAACAACATTCTCCTAATGAATTAATGGGTTAACGACCAAATCAAAACAGAAATCAAAGAATATATGGAGACAAATGACAACAACAACACAAAGCCACAACTTCTGTGGGACACAGCGAAGACAGTCTTAAGAGGAAAGTACATTGCAATCCAGGCCCATTTAAAGAAGGAAGAACATTCCCAAATGAACAGTCTAAGGACACAATTATTGAAATTGGAAAAAGAAGAACAAATGAGGCCCAAAGTTACCAGAAGGAGGGACATAATAAAGATCAGAGAAGAAATAAATAAAATTGAGAAGAATAAAACAATAGAAAAAATCAATGAAACCAAAAGCTGGTTCTTTGAAAAAATAAACAAAATAGATAATCCCCTAGCCAGACTCATTAAGAGAAAAAGAGAATCTACACACATAAACAGAATCACAAATGAGAAAGGAAAAATAACGACGGACCCCACAGAAATACAAAGAATTGTAAGAGAATATTACGGGCATCTATATGCCAACAAGCTGGAAAACCTAGAAGAAATGGACAACTTCTTAGAAAAATACAGCCTTCCAAGACTCACCAAGCAGGAAACAGAAAAACTAAACAGACCAATCACCAGCAACGAAATTGAATCGGTAATCAAAAAACTACCCAAGAACAAAAGCCCTGGACCTGATGGATTCACCTCTGAATTGTACCAGACATATAGAGAAGAAATAACACCCATTCTCCTTAAAGTTTTCCAAAAAAATAGAAGAGGAGGGAATACTTCCAAACTCATTCTATGAAGCC
>JAQQAC010008350.1:73181-128072 GCA_029783875.1 Phataginus tricuspis | reverse complement strand
ATTCCTGGGTCAAATGGTATTTCTATTTTGAGTTTTTTGAGGAACCTCCATACTGCTTTCCACAATGGTTGAACTAATTTGCATTCCCACCAGCAGTATAGGAGGGTTCCCTTTTCTCCACATCCTCACCAACATTTGTTCTTGTTTGTTTTGGATGTTGGCCATCCTTACTGGTGTGAGGTAATATCTCATTGTGGTTTTAATTTGCATTTCTCTGATGATAAGCGATGTGGAGCATCTTTCATGTGCCTGTTGGCCATCTGAGTTTCTTCTTTGGAGAAGTGTCTATTCATGTCCTCTGCCCATTTCTTAATTGGATTATTTGCTTTTTGTTTGTTGAGGTGTGTGAGTTCTTTATATATTTTGGATGTCAACCCCTTATCAGATACATCATTTATGAATATATTCTCCCATATTGTAGGATGTCTTTTTGTTCTACTGATGGTGTCCTTTGCTGTACAGAAGCTTTTCAGCTTGATATAGTCCCACTTGTTCATTTTTGCTTTTGTTTCCCATGCCAGGGGAGATATGATCATAAAGAAGTCGCTCATGTTTATGTCCAAGAGATTTTTGCCTATGTTTTTTTCTAAGAGTTTTATGGTTCCATGATTTACATTCAGGTCTTTGATCCACCTTGAGTTTACCTTTGTGTATGGGGTTAGACAGTAGTCCAGTTTCATTCTCTTACATGTAGCTGTCCAGTTTTGCTAACACCAGCTGCTGAAGAGGCTGTCATCTCCCCATTGTATATCCAAGGCTCCTTTATCATATATTAATTGACTGTATATGTTTGGGTTACTGTTTGGATTTTCTATTCTGTTCCACTGGTCTGTAGGTCTGTTTTGGTGCCAATACCAAATTGTCTTGATTACTGTGGCTTTGTAGTAGAGCTTGAAGTCAGTCAGGGAACGTAATTCCCCGTTTTATTCCTCTTTCTCAGGATTGCTTTGGCTATTCGGGGTCCTCTGTGGTTCCATGTGAATTTCAGAATTATTTGTTCCAATTCATTGAAGAAAGCTGTTGGTATTTTGATAGGGATTGTGTTGAATCTATAGATTGCTTTAGGTAGTATAGCCATTTTGACAATATTTATTCTTCCTAGCCAAGAACATGGGATGAACTTCCATTTGTTAGTGTCCTCTTTAATTTCTCTTAGGAGTATCTTGTAGTTTTCAGGGTATAGGTTTTTCACTTCCTTCATTAGGTTTATTCCTAGGTATTTTATTCTTTTTGATGCAATTGTGAATGGAATTGTTTTCCTAATTTCTCTTTCTGTTAGCTCATCATTAGTGTATAGGAAAGCAACAGATTTCTGTGTGTTAACTTTGTATCCTGCAACTTTGCTGAATTCAGATATTAGTTCTAATAGTTTTGGAGTGGAGTCTTTAGGGTTTTTGATGTACAATATCATGTCATCTGCAAATAGTGACAATTTGACTTCTTCTTTACCAATCTGGATGCCTTGTATTTCTTTGTTTTGTCTGATTGCCGTGGCTAGGACCTCCAGTACTATGTTGAATAACAGTGGAGAGAGTGGGCACCCCTGTCTTGTTCCCGATTGTAGATGAAAAGCTTTCAGCTTCTCACTGTTAAGTATGATGTTAGCTGTGGATTTGTTATATATGGCCTTTATGATGTTGAGGTACTTGCCATCTATACCCATTTTGTTGAGAGTTTTAATCAAAAATGGATGCGGAATTTTGTCAAATGCTTTTTCAGCATCTATGGAGATGATCATGTGGTTTTTGTTCTTCTTTTTGTTGATGTGGTGGATGATGTTGATGGATTTTCGAATGTTGTACCATCCTTGCATTCCTGAGATGAATCCCACTTTGTCATGGTGTATGATCCTCTTGATGTATTTTTGAATTCGGTTTGCTAATATTTTATTGGATATTTTTACATCTGTGTTCATCAGGGATATTGGTCTGTAATTTTCTTTTTTGGTGAGGTCTTTGCCAGGTTTTGTTATTAGAGTGATTCTGGCTTCAGAGAATGAGTTTGGAAGTATTCCCTCCTCTTCTATTTTTTGGAAAACTTTAAGGTGAATGGGTATTATTTCTTCTCTATATGTCTGGTAAAATTCAGAGGTGAATCCATCTGGCCCAGGGGTTTTATTCTTGGGTAGTTTTTTGAATATCGATTCAGTTTCATTGCTGGTGATTGGTCTGTTTAGGTTTTCTGTTACTTGCTTGGTCAGTCTTGGAAGGTTGTATTTTTCTAAGAAGTTGTTCATTTCTTCTAGGTTTTCCAGCTTTTTAGCATATAGATTTTCATAGTATTCTCTTATACTTCTTTGTATTTCTGTGGGGTCCATAGTGATTTTCTATTTCTCATATCTGATTCTGTTTATGTGTGTAGATTCTCTTTTTCTCTTAATAAGTCTGCCTAGGGGTTTATCTGTTTTGTTTATTTTTTCAAAGAACCAGCTCTTGGTTTCATTGATTTTTTTCTATTGCTTTCTTCTTCTCAGTTTTATTTATTTCTTCTCTGGTCTTTATTATGTCCCTCCTTCTGGTGACTTTGGGCCTCATTTTTTCTTCTTTTTCCAACTTCAAGAATTGTGTCTTTAGACTATTCATTTGGGATTGTTCTTCCTTCTTTAAATAGGCCTGGATTGCAAGATACTTTCCTCTTAGAACTGCCTTTGCTGCATCCCACAGAAGTTGGGGCTTTGTGCTGCTGTTGTCATTAGTCTCTCTATATTGTTTGATATCTGTTTTACTTTGGTCATTTATCCATTGACTATTTAGGAGCATGGTGTTAAGTCTCCATGTATTTGTGAGCCTTTTTGTTTTCTTTCTAAAATTTATTTCTAGCTTCATACCTTTGTGATCTGAGAAGTTGGTTGGTAGAATTTCAATGTTTTTGAATTTGCTGAAGTTCTTTTTGTGGCCTTGTATGTGGTCTATTCTGGGAAATGTTCCATGTGCACTTGAGAAGAATGTGTATCCTGGTGCTTTTGGGTGTAGAGTTCTGTAGATGTCTGTTAGGTCCATCTGTTCTAGTGTGTTGTTCAGTGCCTCTGTGTCTTTACTTATTTTCTGTCTGGTTGATCTGTCCTTCAGAGTGAGTGGTGTGCTGAAGTCTCCTAAAATGAATGCATTGCTGTCTATTTCCTCCTTTAATTCTGTTAGTATTTGTTTCACATATGTCGGCACTCCTGTGTTGGGTGCATATATATTTAAAATGGTTACATTCTCTTGTTGGACTGACCCCTTTATCATTATGTAATGTCCTTCTTTATGTCTTGCTACTTTATTTGTGTTGAAGTGTAATTTGTCTGATACAAGTACTGCAACACCTGCTTTTTTCTCCTTGTTGTTTGCATGAAATATCTTTTTCCATCCCTTCACCTTTAGTCTGTGTATATCTTTGGGTTTGAGATGAGTCTCTTGTAAGCAGCATATAGATGGGTCTTGCTTTTTTATCCATTCTATTACTCTGCGTCTTTTGATTGCTTCATTCAGTCCATTTACATTTAAGAGAATTATTGATAGATATGTACTATTGCCATTGCAGGCTTTAGATTCATGGTTACCAAAGGTGCAAGGGTAGCTTCTTTACTATCTAGCAGTCTAACTTAACTTTCTTGTTATAAAGACAGTCTAATGATTCTTTATTTCTCTCCCTTCTTATTCTTCCACCTCCATTCTTTATATACTAGGTGTTTTTTTCTGTACTCTTTTATGTTTCCTTTGACTGTTTTTGTAGATAGTTGATTTTACTTTTTGCCTTTCGTTAGTATTTGGATGGTCTGCTTTCTTTGCTATGATTTTATTTTCTCTGGTGACATCTTTTTAGCCTTAGGAGTGCTTCCATCTAGATCAGTCCCTTTAAGATATCCTGTAGATGTGGTTTATGGGAGGCAAACTCCCTCAGCTTTCACTTGTCTGGGAATTGTTTAATCCCTAAAATTTAAATGATAATCGTGCTGGATACAATATTTTTGGTTCGAGACCCTTCTGTTTCATTATGTTAAATATACCATGCCATTCTCTTCTGGCCTGTAAGGTTTCTGTTGAGAAGTCTGATGACAGTCTGATGGGTTTTCCTTTGTAGGTGATCTTTTTTCTCTCTCTAGCTGCCTTTAATACTCTGTCCTTATCTTTGATCTTTGCCATTTTAATTATTATGTGTGTTGGTGTTGTCTTCCTTGGGTCCCTTGTTTTGGGAGACCTGTGGGCTTCCATGGTCTGAGAGACTATTTCCTTCGCCAGCTTGGGGAAGTTTTCAGTAATTATTTCTTCAAATACACTTTCTATCCCTTTTTCTCTCTCTTCTTCTTCTGGTACTCCTATAATGTGAATATTGTTCCGTTTGGATTGGTTACACAGTTCTATTAATATTCTTTCATTCTTAGAGATCCTTTTATCTCTCTCTGCCTCAGCTTCTCTGTATTCCTGTTCTCTGATTTCTATTCCATTAACAGTCTCTTTCATCTCGTTCAGTCTGCTGCTAAGCCCATTGATCGCTTGTTTCATTTCTGCATTGTCTTTCCTCACTTCCTCCCTTAGCTCTTGCATTATTTCTCTGTAGATTCATCAGCATGGTTATGACTTTTATTCTGAACTCTCTTTCAGAAAGATTGTGCATGTCCATCCCATCAGGCCCCCTCTCTGGGGTCTAGTGAAGCTTTGTCTGGACCATATTCCTCTCTCTTTTCATGGCGATAGAAGTGGTCACTGGTAGTCACCACGTGTGTCAGCTGGGAGAACAAAGTTCCTTCCTGCTTGTTCTCCTGGCCCTTCTCAGGGGCCTGAGCTGTTTTCCAGCACACTGCAGGCAGTCTCTGGGATAATCACCTAAGCTTCCTGTGTGCGGGGTCACCCTCCGCTTAGCCTATAGCACTGCGGGGGTTTGCAGTCTCATTGGTGGCATTCTGGTCCCCTTGGTGCCTTCTGAACCTGGTTCTGGGGTCCTTCCCGCTTAGCTCCATGCCAGCTGGGATGTGATTCTGTGAGGATGCTGTTGGTGGCGCCACTCCTCCACTGTTCCGCAGCAGTGGCGGCTCCGCCAGACCCTTCGCGGCTCTGGCTGGGTTGGGGGGAATGAATGGCAGGCTGCCGATCTCTGTGGGAAGCCTCAGCGTGGCTGCTTTGCCCAGCTGCTGGCCAAGGGGTCTGAAATTCCCCAAGATGCTGAGTGTGCTGGGATGATTTCGTTCCACTGTTGGGCCCTTGTCTCTTTCAGACTTAAAAAAAAAAAAGCACGTGCTTTTCTTTTGTCCTGGGAGCCGGCTGAGAGGACCCGGTTGTGGTTTTGTCTTAGATCCTGCACTTGTGTTTTCCTAATCTCCGATACACCATACAATGTGTGTCAGTGCTCCCGGCAGAGATCACCAGGGCTGGTTATTTAGCTGGTCTGTGCTTCCCCTCCCTCCTCACTCTGAATCTTTTCCTCCCACCTGTGCGCTGGGGTGGGGGAGTGCTCGGGTCCCGCCGGGTCATGGCTTTGTATCTTACTCTCTTCGTGAGGCACTGAGTTCTTGCAGATATAGCTGTAGCCTGGCTGTTGTACTATATCTTCTGGTCTCTCTCTTAGGAATAGTTGTATTTGTTGTATTTTCACAAATATATATGGTTTTGGGAGGAGATTTCCGCCACCCTGCTCATGTCACCATCTTCCTGGAGCCCTCCCCTTCAGCCTTCTTTTAAAATGTATTTCCAGGGTTCCACCACTTCCAGTTGAGTGATCCTGGACATCTATAAATGGAGACGGGGCAAACATGGAAAATTAAATGATATAACAGATGTAAAGCCTTTAGAATAGTGTCTGGAACACAGGCAGCACTGTGTCTATGTGTGCTGACATTATCATTAGTCTGTTTTGGGACATACCAGCCACTTCCTACCCCAGGGTCCTGAACCCATTGCTCCTTCTGCCCGGGACACATTTTACCCCATTATGCATGTGCCTCCTTCCTTCCCCTCCTTCAAGCATTGCTCTTATGAAACTTTCTCAGTGAGGCCTTTCTATACAATATTTAAAATTGAAGTGCTTTCCCTACTTGTCTCCCCCAAATTAGCAGCCTACATCCCCTGCCTTAACTTTTCTCCTTATAAACACTTCTTATGCTCAGATAACAAATTACTTTACTTCCTTTGATTTTTATCTATTTTCTTATTTTAAATGAGGGCAGGTTTCTGTTTTATTCACTGCTCTATTCCCAACACCTAGAACAGAGCATGACAGAGAGTAAACACCCAAAAAATATGCATTGAATGAATCCATCAACAAACTCGTCACTGTACAGCCAACTGCAGAGTCCCTTTGAAACACCTGTAAGGTTAAGTCAGTCAATCAAAAGTGAACATGTAAGTTGTCTGGACTTTTCAATCCTCTGGTAACAATTTGGGAAAGACTTACAAAATTTTGTGTTGAGAAAGGTAATTCCATTGAAATTTTAGGTGACATGTACTGTTTTATACTCTTGGCATGAGTTTAGAATCAGTAATTAAGAGTCCCATCTAGCATTAGCACAGCTGGATGGAAGAGTCAAAATGCAGAGTAAGAATAAAGCATTATTGGAATCAAATCATTACTCTGTTAGTTCTTATTCGAGCCAGTCCAAATAAATCATAGGTTTGATTATCCATTTTTTTCCTGGCAGCAAACAAGGACAGAAAGTCAGTAATTAATGAGAACATCTTATTTCATGTATCAGAGGAACTCAAAATTTCATGGTTTCTAACACAAAAGCAAATGAAAACATGAAGATGTTGGGGAAAGACACCAGGACATACAGGGCTCCCACTTAGTACTAAGAATTATGTGCTTGCCGAGGTCTCAGTGGTGAGTGGCTGTCTTTTTAATCAGTGAAAGGCAATCTAGCAGAATGGAAAACATGCCACAGAAAGAGCACAAAGGCCGACAGGGTAAATCAAGTTCCAGGTGGGGTTGGGAGACTCTCCCAAGTCCCAAAGGCAGATTGACCCTGTGTCATCCACATCAGGTGAAATGCTAGCCTCAAAGCAGCAGCCATTTCTGTACACCACTTTTGGCCAAACAAAAGGGTTTGGGCATCTCTTAAGCTTTGCCATGGCTGAATATGAGAGCCAGGAATTATTTCCAGGATAAATGAGATTTTTTATAAGATATGCAGAAGAGGAAAGTTGAATTGACTAAGGCTGCATTCTGAGTATTCTGGTGCGTCCTGACCTTTCATTCATGTAAACTGAGCACAAACCTCAGGAACCCTTCCAACGTGAGAAAGATAACCATGTGGCATAGACTGCTAGCTATGAATCAGCCTGTACTTCAAGGCCCACAGAGCCCTCCCATGCCTTCAACTTACAGACACTTTCCACTTGGGCCTTTAGTCCTTAATTCAGTCTCCTTAAATTCAATCTCTTCTTACCCAATTCTTTTTTTTTTTTAAGTGCGACTTCTCTCACAACTAAGCTATAGGTTCTCAAAGGGAAAAGACTACATTTTAATATTCTTCCTTTGTACCCACAGAACTGGGTACCATTGAACTGCCATAACATGTGTAAGTTTTAAGTATACATGTTGATTTGATACACTTATATATCGTGAAGTGACTACAACAGTTAATACCTCTATCACTTTTGCTTATCTTTTCAAAAAACCAGCTCTTAGTTATATTGATCTTTTCTATTGTTTTACTGGTCTCTATTTTATTTCTGCTCTGATCTTTGTTATTTCCTTCCTTCTGCTAACTTTGGGCTGTTGTTCTTGAGATATAATGTTAGATCGTTTAAGATACTTTTTTCTTAATGTAGGTTATTTATCACTATTCATCTTAGTTCATCTTAAACTGCATTTGCTGCATCCCATAGGTTTTGTTATGTATTTTTGTTTGTTATTTTATTCCCTTTTTGATTTCTTTGACTCACTGGTTGTTCACCAGTGATTAATTTCCACATATGTATTACTTTTCCAACTTTCCTCCTGTTAGTGACTTCTGGTTTCATATCATCACAGTCAGGAAAGATAACTTAAGATTTCAATCTTCTTAAATTTGCTAATTTTTTTTGTGACCTCTCATATGATCTATCCTGAAAATGTTTTGTTGCACTTGAGATGAATGTGTATTCTGCTGTTGTTAGATGGAAAGCTCTATGTATTTCTGTTGATCTAAAGTACAGTTCAGTCCAACATTTCCTTATTGATTTCCTGTCTGTATGATCTATCCACTGTAGAAGGCAGGTTATTGAATTCCTCTATTATTGTATCTTTGTCTATTTCTACCTTCAGATGTTAGTATTGCTTGATATATTTAGGTATTCTGATGATGAATGCATATATTTTTTACAATTATTATATCTTCTTGATGAGTTGATCCCTTTGTTATATGACCTTCTTTGTCTCTTGTTACCATTTGTAGCTTAAAGTGTATTTTGTCTGATAAAGTATAACTTACCCTGCTCTCTTTTGGTTTCCACTTGCATGGAATATCTTTTTCTCTTTACTTTAAGCCTATGAGTGTGCTTCAGGCTGAAGTGAGCCTCTTGTAGGCAGCATATATTTTTCTTTTTTAATCCGTTCAGCCACTCTGTCCTTTGATTGGTGAACCCAGTCCATTTACATTTAGAGTAATTATTGATAGGTGAGGACTTACCAATGCCATCTAATTACTCTCTGGCTGTTTTGTAGTTCCACTGTTCCTTTTTTCCTCTTTCTGCCTACCTTTGTGAACTGGTGATTTTCCATGGTGATGTGCTCTGATTCTTTTATCTTTTGTGAATCTCTTTATCTTTTCTGAATCTACACTGTTTTTGCTTTGGGTTAGCATGGGGATTATATCTTTTAGCTAAAACAGTGCACTTCAAACTGATAGCAACTTAACTTCAATTGCATACAAAAGCTCCACCCTTTTACTCCTCTCCTTGTATGTTTTTGATGTTACAACTTACTTTTTATATTGTATATTCATTAACAAATTACAGTGACTATAGTTATTTTTAATACTTGTCCTTTAACCTTAAAACTAGAGTTAAATGGTTAACACACCATATTACAGTATTAGAGTATTCTGAATTTGACTACATACTTACCTTTACCAGTGCAGTTTTAGCTGGAAGAACTCCTTTCAGCATTTCTTGTAAGGCATGTCTAGTAGGGATGAACTCCCTCATTTTCATTTGTCTAGGAAAATATTTCTCTCTCCTTCATTTTTTGAAGGATAACTTTGCCAGATAATGGTTAGTGGGTTTTTTTTTTCAGCACCTTGAATGTATCATCCCACTCTCTCTTGGCCTATAAGGTTTATGTTAAGAAATTCATTCATAATTTTATGGTGGTTCACTTGTAAGTTACAAGCATCTTTTCCTTTGCTGTTTTTAAGATTTCTCTGTCTTTAACTTTTGACAGTTTTATTATAATGTGTCTTGGAGAGGTTCTCTTTTTGTTTGGTGACCTATGAGATTCATGAACTTGGATATCAAAATCTCTCCCCAGATTTGGGAAGTTCTCAGCCATTGTCTCTTTAAATAAGCTTTATGCTTCTTTCTCCTTCTCTTCTCCTTCTGGATCTCCAATAATTTACAAATAGTTTTCCTTTTTCTCAATGTATCCTATAGATTACAAAGGCTTTCTTCATTCCTTTTCTTTCTCTTATTGTTGTTCTCCTCTACTGGATAACTTCAAAGTTCCTGTCTTCTAACTCACAGATTTTTTTTTCTCCAGCATGAAACATTCTGCTGCTGATGAGCTCTTTTGAATTTTTCATTTCATTTACTGTATTCTTTAGTTTCAGAATTTGTTTCTTTATGATTTCTATCTCTGTTAAACTTTTGTTTGGTTCATATATTGTTTTTGTGATTTTGTTGAATCATCTTTCTGTATTCTTGTAGCTCACTGAGTTTCCTTAAAACAGCTATTTTAATCAGGTAAATTACAGCTCTCCATATTTTTGGAACTGGTTACTGGAAGATTATTATGATCTTTTGGTGGTATCATATTTCTTTGATTTTAAAGTCCTTGAAGTTTTGCATTGCTGTCTTCTCATTTAAAGTATCAGTCTCCTCCTCCAGTCTTTACTAACTTCCCTTGGGAAAGAAAGACCTTCCTTAAGCCCTCCTAGCAATTCTGAGGCTTTTGTATGTATACACCTGCTCCATGCTATTTGCTCCCTCCTGTGAAAGAATTTTTAAGCTTGTATGCCCCTGATCCTGTAACATATCCAAACTGGTGGTAATATCCTCCCTTTTATTTCTTCAAAGGTAGCACTAAACCTCAAATTTATGGCTTCTCCCTGGCCTGCAGATTCAGGTCCAGCTTTCTGCACATGTTCACTGGCCATTTGCCAAAGCTCCCTCTCACTGCCTCTAGCAAAAGCATGCACAGGGAGTTCCCATTGGTGGGGGTGGGGAGAATGACATACACACAGCAATGGGAGTGCACATAGGCCAGTTGGGGGATCTGTTAACAAGATTTCTTCATCAGTTCATGGGTGGGCTCCTTAATGGAGTCTGCAACACAGTTACTAGGATCCAGGTCCCTTCAACGCCCATCAAGAGTCCAATCTGCCATTCTTCCAGCCTTTTCCTGCCCCCAAGCCATGAAGGTCATGACTCAGTATTCTGGATGTGATGAGAAAAATGAGCTTCTTTGGCAGTGTCCCACACAGCCAGGTAAGCTGGGCGCTCACTCACACAATCTCCTTTTCTCCCACAGGAGAAATCACAGGCAAAGAAGATCTCTCTTGGCCTTAAGCTGTGCCACCTTGGGGAGGAATGATACAGAGGGTCAAAATGTTCCTCTTACCCACTCCAATGAGTCCAAATTCATATTTTTCTTACTCCAGTGGTGTGCTGAAAATTCTCAAATGGAGACATGGACTGCCATAAAGGTTATCTCATCTGTGCATGATTCTAGGGCAGTGTTTTCCAGGGGCTCCTGGACTGCAGCCAAGAGGTGCTGGAGCCAGTTTATAGGCTATTGCAGGGTTTACAGCCAGAACCAACGTCCATATGCCTAATACCTGATGCAGAAGTGGGCAAGATTCACTCCTTGACATATGATGCTGTATCTAACAGTTCCCACACACAAAGGCACTCTTGTCCATGGATGGATGCCAAATTGTTGTTGTTGGGAGAGGGACAAACATAAGGGATGCCTTATTCAGCTATAAGGTTGACACCACTCCTCCAAAGAGCCCAGTCCTGTATCTTTTAGCAAGCTGAGCAATTTAAGAAGAGAAAACTGGAATCCCAGCTTTTTACCAAAAAACTCTTAAATCTATTAACTACCTTAACTCTTAATATCCAGCTCATTCCTACAACTTCCAGTTTCTTCCCTGGCCAATACTGCTTCTAAAGTTCACATTTTGTCTCCAGTTATCCATCTCATGCTTGCCCTGTGGATCTGAAATGGACTTGACCTCTCTGATTTGATCCCCAGTTTACCCACTTGCTCCATCTATCCTAGGTATCTACTCCAGATAAAACCTAGGCTCCCAGCTCCCAACCTGTCATTAGCCAGATGCATAAGTCTGCCACTGAACTCATCTAGAATTCCCCTTGGGGAGAAATGAGTAATGGTAAGTGATGGTTGGACATTCTACAATTATCATGACTATAGTCAGAAGGGGAGGCTACAATTCTGCCATGCTGTCTCTGCTTCTACCACCACCACCAGCAGTACCTTTCCACAGCCTGAGTAAAAAGGAGTGGTCTGGCCAGTTCACCACCACCAGAAGCAACAACTGATTTCAGTGACAGCAGAAATGAATTGAGAGACCAAAGCATGAAAGGGGAGAATAATATAAACTTCCTGAAAATAAAAACTGTGTGTCTTATTCATAATTGCCTCTTCAGGGTATGCCAGCATCTAACATATTAGTAGGGTTCCTAATAAATTTGTTGAAATAATTGATTAGGAAAAGGGTAATACTTTTTTCCTCCATCTTACTGTCCTTCAAAGGAATTTAAGTCAATAAACATGTACTGGTCCAATCATGGTGCAAGGTATTGCAAATACATAAATAGGTGAAATGAGTCACATGTAGTTTTTACTATCAAAAAATAAAGCTCCCTTTAAGCACAAGGCAGACAGGCTTGTGTACTGAGATATGAATAAAGTATGGGCATACCAAACTTTATGGAGTAATTTATTCTGTTCAAGTTGGAAGCCTACAGGGGAAGAAAAGGGACATTTGAGCTGCTCCTTGACATATGAAGCACTATTTCAAAGGAACTTGTAACAGTGAGCATGAGATTGACCAGTTAGGACTCTATGGGGGAAAGCCCCAGCCTAAGAGCAGAGTGGGGTTCAGGACTGCCAGAGCTAATTATTGACAGCAGTCTCTATCACAGGGTCCAGGACACACTGGAGATGTCCGAGAAGAATTCTGGGGACATACATTGGGAAGGCTTATGACAACCACAGGTCTTCTCCAGGTTTGCCTAATAGTCCATGCAGTTCAGCCTGGAAGATGCCTCAGGACACTAGTCAATTTTAAGGCTCCTTTCAGGGGGTTTCGGGGCTGTTCTGAGCAGATCCTGGGGACCTAAGTCTGACTGTTGGCCAGAACCAAGATGGTCAAGTCTGGTGCCTCAGAGTGGGCCTGGAACAACGTGAGCCTCTAGAGCATAGCTCTCTGTGGTTACTGCAGGCAGGGATCTCCTGTGGCAATTTCCTCAGTTCCTGAGGCCACCAGAGAACAGAGCCTCCCTGAAGGCCCAGGTTAGTCTGTACATGTGGGTGTTTGTGCCACCTACATGATCTACAGAATATAGTTTGGGACCCAGGATATTGCTGCCCATCATATGGGAAGAAAAAGTCCAAGACCAGTAAGGATACTGTTGGGGATGTATTAAAACCAGAAGGTTGTCTCTCTTGACTAATTAAAAAGAAAATACCAACTCTACCGAGAAAGAAGCTAGTCACACAAAATTTAGAAAGTGAGACTCCAAGCAGCACTTAATGGAGGTGACCTAAAGACCCTAGGGAAGCACCCCAGGCTATGAATCAGGATATTCATAGACCCCCAATTTTATCATGGCTCCACTGCAACACTGCTACTTACTGTTTGTGGACAAATCATGATATTTCTGTTAATTAAATAAGTATTATCAATAGAATATTATCATAACAAAGAATTCATTTGCTAAGGAATAATAAGCCTCATTTAAATTATTTGCATTATGAACTAAAATGAGTAATGACAATATCTTAAATGGACAGAAGTTTCAGTTTTCAAAATAATTTCCCACATATGATGCTCGTAATCCCTGGTGAGATAGGCAAGTAAGACATTAACAGAGGTTAACTACACCTCCCAAGGTTTCACAGCAGTTAGTCTCTTAAGAATATACCTTTCTAACAGTTGAACCCAAAGAAAACTCAAATACCTTATTGATAGAATGTAAGAGACTATAACACCTGAATGGAGAGCTTAGAGGTAGGAAGTTCTTACTAAAACCTCTTATGCCATGACACCCTTTTAGATTTCAAAACAAAGCTGAAACTTGGTTACATCTTCAATAAAAGTTCTTGCAACACTCATCGTAAAAGAAAGCCACAAGATCCCACCTGCCACGTTCAGAGCATAACCCAGTCAGCTCCTCTTTGGTAATCCGTAAATTCCTCTAAAGTAAGTAGAACCAGGTTCAAATCTTGGTTCTGCCATTTACTTGCTGTATAACTTGGGGCACAGTACTGTACCCTTCACCACTTGCTAGCTGTTTAACCTCAAGAAATCTAACTTTTGCCTGAGTTTCCTCATCTGAATGTAAATACTGTTATAACTACCTCAGAAAGTTTTGAAAGAATTATATGAGTTAATGAACCTAAGGCACATAGAACAATGCCTAACACATAGTAAAGACTTTGCCATTATTATTTCCTTTCAAGAATAAAGATATCCTATAGGCCAGTGATCTTAAACAAAGTTGGTTATGCAAATACCAACTGCAAGCTCCAGGGGGAACAGAAGATAATAAAACAAAGTAATACAAAGTAAAGCCAAAGATAAATTACAAATTCCATATCCCATCTGGTAGTTTTAACCAGTGAGCTGCAGTTTCACTTTCTGTCCCTTCCCTTGATCACCTTTTGATCTGCAGATATAAGAAAGGTGATGAACTTGAAAAGCAAGTAGGCACTGGGAAATACACTGGTGTGCTTCATATTAGATAGTCAACCCCTTCACCTGCCCCAGCACTGCTCTGACAGAGTTTGAACTTGTCCCTGCCTACCCCCTTGGCATAGAGGAATGGAGAGAAGCCTGTGCTAAGATTGGCAAATTTTCAGAGCCATAAAATGTAGAAGAACAGGCATGGACCTGAGAATTAGGCCTCTCATCTGTGGCTCTGCCACAGACCCTTAAGTAACCTACAAAGAATCACCTGAACTGTCATTATTGAAACAGTACTGTTGATGCTGGGGTTCTTGTTCAGAAAGCCGAAGAATGAGCTTAGTAAACAGGCAAGGTAGGAGAGCAAGGTACAGGCTTTTATTTAGAAATAAAGTGACAGGACAGAGCTCCCAGCTCACACCAGGAGGGGACAAGAGAGTCCGGTGTGCTGCGTTGTCTAGGGGTTTTATAGGCAGATTAGGATTTTTTGAGAACATGAAAAAAAGCTGCCATGTGTGTCTGAACACCCCGAATTAACACAAGGAATTCTGCCCCCCGGATTTCTCTCTGGAACACCTGCGTCCTGGTCTAGGAGTATATCAAAAGGCAGCCTGCTCAGCCCCCAAGGTGGGCTGAGGTATTGTTTGTTTGCTAAAGAGTAAGTTAAGAATTCTGCTTCCCAAACTTCCTGGGTGTTAATGTGCAATCTTATCTTTAAGGTGGAATCTTCCCTGCCTTTCACTATGTTGTTTACAGCTGGGTCTGCATGCTAAATTAGTTGCCCAGTTTGTCCTGGGCCTTTTAGCATGCTAAAGTGAATCTTACAAGTGATTAGCATAATAACATGGGGTACTCTTCTTTATCTGGGGAACACCCACTGATCTTACTGAAGAATGACCCTGGAGTTTAATGTTTAACACAGTTTTGGTAGGGGGTTTCCTTGCACGTAGTTACATTGCTCTGACTGCAAATATTCTGCCTTGCTTTTTCCGGAGGCCCTCCCCCTACTCTGACTACATCCACAGTCTCTGCCTCATTCCCCCCTCTACAGATAGAAACCCTAGCTGCTGCTAGGGAAAGGGGGCAATGACTGCTCTGACTGCTTCATGCTGAGAGGGGGGCGCAGTAAGGGGTGCAGCTAGGTCTCCATCAATGGTTGGTCAAGAGGGCCTCAGAAGATGGGCACTTCCATCCTGGGTTCTATTTCCATCACTATTTTCAGTTTCCTGGCTTCTAGGCGAGATAGAATAAATTATGTTATTAGGTTAAGTAGTAACATTTGGAGTTGGATTTTCCATTCTGGAAGAACAGACTTGACAAGGAGATTGACGAATGCATGGCTGAATATGAGAATTAGAAATAGTAAAACTAATTGAGAATCATAGCTAGATATCGGGGAAACTAGAATTTTGAATCTAGTCTATGTACCAATGACTAGTATTAGCACTCAGTATAGATAAGGCTGCATTATTGAAACAATACTTTTCTCTAAAATCACCCTCATTTTTATTATAAGTAACCAGATTAAGAAAATAATTAACACTTGGCTTGATTATTTGCATAAGTGCAGCAAGAAGAGCAATTGGTTACACAGGCTCTTTTAAATGTGCTTTGCTGGAACTTTTATAAGGAACTTCACAGTGGACTTTTAAAGGCTTCTCAAGGCCAGAAAGCCAAGCCAGACTTGCCATCAGGTTTTGCATGCAGTACCTGTAGGTTTGGGTGAATTCCTCTCTTCTTGAGGTCCCCAAGACATTCTGAGGTTTCTGCACCTGCCAGGAAGTGACCTTCCTTACTCACCTGGTAAGGCTGCTGGGAATCCTGTAAGCAAGGTACCAGGCCAGTTCCTCCAAGGGGCTCTGTTGGCTTTATAAAGTCAACTTCAGTTCCTTAAAGCTGTCTGTTAATATGAGTTTACACACATGTCTCTCAGGAATAATATTCCAGTCAAAGCTTTGGTAACATAACCAGTTTTTAATTGGTCCTCTTACAAGGAAAGCAGATTCTTATTGAACTTATGCAAATAAACATACTGCCATACAATATAAAAATCACTGAGAGCTTTTAAATTCTGGAGGGATCAGGTAGAGAGAAAGATAAATGTTTTAATTCTGCTTACAAAGGTATTATCATTTACTAAACTGTTGTCAACTTAAGAGAAGAAAACTTAAAACACTTTATCAGCAACACTCGAACTTCCTTAGTTTACTTAATCCTATGTAAATACCTGTTCTGCTGAAATCTAGTTCTTTACTAGTTTTGGAGTAATAAAACAGTGACTATAAATGAAAAAAGACTTACAAATGACAATGGCTAAAGATCTGATGAGAGCTTATTATAAGACAGTTGACATAAGGAAATTTGGATATTTAGTAACAAAGTTTAGCATCATTCCCTTCGACACTGCTTTCCAGGTGGCTGGAAATGAAATGCAAGTATAATACTAACACCAGTCATTTAAAGCCAGGCTATATTGCAGAAGATAAATTCCTTCCATTTCAGGGAGTCTAGTTTAAAAACCTCTGAATTTTTGAGGATAATGATGAACCCAATAAGTAGAATAGACTTCCACCAAAATAACTTAGAAAACTAGTTCCATATTGTAGCAGTCTACAGGACTTTTGACTATTTTCCTTACTTGCATTAAAATAAATTTAGCTGACTTCTCTCAGGGACCAAGCCTCTCTAATCAGAGATTTTCTATTGAGGCCAGGCTTGTGTGCAGAAGAAGATAAGGCATTTCTTCTTCAGGGTCTGGGGATCAAATTGCTCCCAGTTTTTCAGAATGCATGCCAGAGGTGTGTCTGGCTTTAAACTTGAAGAGGCTGCTCCCATCTGGAAGAGAGAAAGACGGTGTCCAGCACCTAATTGGCTTCTCTCTCTGTGAGGGCATCCCCTCACCTTGGAGCCTAGGTGACAGTGGTTAGTCACCCCCTCTGCCAGGCCTACTGGACTTAACCACTCCTTACCAGCGTGGCCTGCACCTTGCCTTGATTTCCCTCTTGCCTTCCCACTAAGCAAGAGTCGCTTCAGAGCTCTGGATCTAGTGGGAACCTCACCAGTATTCTCTTACTTTACACCTTTTGGGAGTTTTAATCTGGATCCTAGTTTTCTCTGCACAAGCTTTAGTCATTCCCTGAGAGCCCCCTGCCTGTCTGATAAGGGCAGGGACTGTGTGACCTCTCACTGCCTGAGCCTTTGGTCAGAGTCACAAGCCTGTTTTGCTTCCCTGGGGCTGCAGAAAAGGAAATGCCAGCCCCAGGATGACTGCGTCTAAGGAAGGGAGATCAATAGAACAGAGCCGTGGCTATAATTCAAATGGAGCCATTTACATATACAGCTATGGAGGAGGGTCTATACTCAAGCACTAGTTTCTGCCACTGCCAGGAAATCATTTAGCCAGTCACTCACTATAACAAATCTAATCTATGAGACAAGAGGTCGGGGGTCATCTGCGACACTCCCATAGGCAGCAGCGTAGCCAGAGGTTCACTCAGCGCCGTCAGATCAATTGGCCAGAGCTGAGAATCCAAGGACCACTGTCTACTAGTCCGGTCTGCCCTCGGAGTCTGCAGATTAGGATAGGAAAAGTAGGAAATCAGCTCAGCTACTCCCCAACATTCCCATCCGTCTGGAGGCGGGGGATCAAGGAGCAGCAGACACCGGGAAACCTTTCACCCGAGACTGGAAGGCTGGTAGCTGACACTAATTGTCTTTTAAGTGGCTAATGGGTGCCCAGACACATTTTTCATGAGATAAAAAAAGTGCAGTATTAAGTCAGGAATAAGAGCGAAGCGTAGATCTCCTACCTTGCGGTGGTGAGGATCAGGTTCCGTGAAATTGATGAAGTTAGGAGAGAGTTAGGAACGCCCCCTGCCTCACTCAGAGACCAGGGCGGCCTGGATAAGCAGGCTGGAAGTCAGAGAGACAGAAAGAGAGACACTCCTCACGGATACCCAGTTGGGCTGTCGGGGTCTGATTCCAGACACGCAGACCTTTGAGAAGCCGCTGAAGTGCAGCCTCAGCCTAGACTCTCGCAGTTGCCCACGGCTTTCCTCAGTCCCTCGCATCTAAGGAGAGGCCTCTGAAAGGGAACCCTGGCCTCCACTCAGGTGACATTCCCGGCTCCCAAGGGAGATGGGGGATCCACTGAGGGAGATGCAGGGGAACCTGTCGCTTGAGATTTGAGATCGGCAGCCAGGCTAGTCCCATTTAAGTGGCTGACAAGCGCCCGATTTGTGTGCCATAGATGGCTTCCTTCTATAAGGACAGCAAAAGAACAGGCAGGCTTGGATGCCGATACCACCTCCGAAGTTATCCCTGATGAGCCCCCAAAGATGATGCCGGAGAATGAGCTTAGCAAACAGGCAAGGTAGGAGAGTAAGGTACAGGCTTTTATTTAGAAATAAAGTGATAGGACAGAGCTCCCGGCTCACGCCAGGAGGGGACAGAGAGTCCGGTGTGCTGCGTTTGTCTAGGGGTTTTATAGGCAGGTTAGGATTTTTCGAGAACATGAATAAAAGGTTTTAGGGGTGTAGACCTTCTACGTGTGTCTGAACACCCCGAATTAACTTAACACAAGGAATTCTGCCCCCCGGATTTCTCTCCAGAACACCTGCATCCTGGTCTAGGGGCATATCAAAAGGCAGCCTGCCCAGCCCCCAAGGTGGGCTGAGGTATTGTTTGCTAAAGAGTAAGTTAAGAATTCTGCTTCCCAAACTTCCTGGGTGTTAAAATGCAATCTTATCTTTAAGGTGGAATCTTTGCTGCCTTTTACTATGTTGTTTACAGCTGGGTCTGCATGCTAAATTAGTTGCCTGGTTTGCAAAACCACCCCATCAGATCTGAAAGAGGAAAGACAGCACATAGGCCTGGGCCTTTCAGCATGCTAAAGTGAATCTTACAAGTGGTTAGCATAACAACATGGGGTACTCTTCTTTATCTGGGGAACACCCACTGATCTTACTGAAGAATGACCCTGGAGTTTAATGTTTAACACAGAGTTTTGGAAGGGGGGTTTCCCTGCATGTAGTTACATTGTTCTGACTGCAAATATTCTGCCTTGCTTTTTCTGGAGGCCCTCCCCCTACTCTGACTACACCCACAGTCCCTGTCTCAATAGGACAGAGCTCCCAGCTCATGCCAGGACAGGACAAGAGAGTCCGGTGTGTTGCATTGTCTAGGGGTTTTATAGGCAGATTAGGATTTTTTGAGAACATGAAAAAAATCTTTAGGGGTGTAGACCTGCTACGTGTGTCTGAACACCCCGAATTAACTTAACACAAGGAATTCCGCCCCCCAGATTTCTCTCTGGAACACCTGCGTTCCGGTCTAGGGGCATATCAGAAGGCAGCCTGCCCAGCCCCCAAGGTGGGCTGAGGTATTGTTTGTTTGCTAAAGAGTAAGTTAAGAATTCTGCTTCCCAAACTTCCTGGGTGTTAAAATGCAATCTTATCTTTAAGGTGGAATCTTCCCTGCCTTTTACTATGTTGTTTACAGCTGGGTCTGCATGCTAAATTAGTTGCCTAGTTTGTAAAATCACTTGATCATATTTGAAAGAGGAAAGAGAGCACATAGGCCTGGGCCTTTTAGCATGCTAAAGTGAATCTTACAAGTGGTTAGCATAATAACAACATGGGGTACTCTTCTTTATCTGGGGAACACCCACTGATCTTACTGAAGAATGACCCTGGAGCTTAATGTTTAACACAGAGTTTTGGTAGGGGGTTTCCTTGCATGTAGTTACATTGCTCTGACTGCAAATATTCTGCCTTTTTCTGGAGGCCCTCCCCCTTCTCTGACTACACCCACAGTCCCTGTCTCACTGTTTCATTTATAGAATGAGAATACCAATGCTATGTGCCTCATAAAATATGAAAATAAGTTGAAATAAGGCATGTAAAAGCATTTTCAGAAGTTTAAAGTACCACAAAAAGTTTCATTAATGACAGCGTTTGAATTAGCATAGCTTTCCCTGAAGTTAACAAATAAATGTTCTATTGTCAAATTAATTTAGCAATTCCTGCTTAAGACTTGGCCAGATTTTTCTACTTAGAAATGTGGTTCCTAACCCTACCAGATACAGTGTGCCCTTTTAAACATGTATCTTTGAAACACCTCCTTTACCATCCTGACACAAAATTCACATACACACCACAGTAATTTCTAAAAAGACCACCAACAACATATGTATTTTAATAAATGCTTGGGAATGACTAAAACAAAAGACGTAAACAGACGTTTGCCTCTGAATGGTCAAGCGAGGTGAATATGAAACCTACAAACAAAGGCTATGCAGGTGTGCTGCATCAGAGACTCAAATACAGCCAGTGATGTTTGCTTATGATGGGCCCTTCTCAAATAGTTAAGAATTCTTGGTAAAGCTCCAAACAAAACAAAAGTATAATCTTCCCTTGATTTGAATGGTCATTGTATTCCTAAGATTTTCAGTGTCTACTATTATAAAATCACAACTATTTATATGTAAAACAGAGTTATGTCCTAAGCTTAATTATAAACAGACTTTTCAGCTACATGACTTAAAGTCCCAGGGAGTGAGGGACAACTCTTGCTTTTATGGGACTGTCTGTTCACTTGGGTCAACTGATGTGACAACAAAAACATTCCCACAAATTTATAATTTATAAGATACCCCCTGGGAGGCGGTACTGCCCCACTGAGAATCACTGCCCTTAGGCTTCAGAGTCTTCAACATGACAAAGTGAGTTGTGAAAAGGAAAACCGTTTGCCTCCTTAACCCACAGAACACTTTTTTTCCCAAGTAGCTTCTGGAAAGACTATCATTTCACTACTCATGCTTTGGTAAATATTGATCATTTTTAAAAAGTGGATTCAACAGTGAAAGAATGCTGAGCATCTGCCATAAGTGAACAGCAATAAAAAGGTTCTGTATATACGTTTTCCAGGAACAGAAAGCCTGATGCTTGCCTGGCCTCTCAATGTATCAATAATACAGAAAATTTCTCAGAAAACAAGAGAACTCACAGAAACTTTCCTAGGATACGCAGACATCACAGACACAGAGCATGGTGCCATTCAGGATAAATGGTATGAAAGTTTCATATTTAGAATCCAGGTTGCTGCTTGGAAGTCACTTTTATGGTGCTTAGACATATTAATTTATAAATTTATTTTTCAAAGGCTGTAAATTTCTCTATGCCTATTTCCCAAAAGGAAATGGGATTTGTAAATCAGTCTAGGGATGAGGTACATAATGTAGACTGTTTTTTTCTTTATCAATTCAATACATAAAATTAAAGCAATGAAATATTTATTTCCATTATTTTCCCATGGTTTTTGAAGCATTGAAAGACATGTTTAAATTGGGGAGTCTACATTTACTTCTCCCAAACCTGGCTTCAACTCATAACCTGGTGATTATGAGAAAAATAAACAAAAGACCCACCATTCAAGGCCTGATAAGGCTAAAAATGTCCTGATCTCTACTTCAAGTGAAAGAAGACTCCAGTAAAGAATTACAGAGCAATCAGGTGAGTGCTATTAGCTACAGGACCACAGAGGAAAAGACACCTCACTCAAACTAGAGCCTCAGAAAGGGTTTCCTGAAGACAAATTAATAGGAAGCCAGAATTACCCTAGTAATCACATTTTTTTCAATTTTAAAAGACTTTCAATATTTAACAGACAGTCAATATTTTTCTATTTTAACAGACATCAAGGTAGTACGAGAATGCTTCTGATTTTCCTAAGTACTTGCATGTATTGGTGCCATCTAGTGGGCATTTTAACTAAAACTAAAATTACTGTTTAAAAGAATCTGGGGCATTTACCCTCATTTTTTTTTTAAATAGAAAGTAGAAAACTCATTTTTATTACTTTGCAACATAGCTTAACTTGTAGTTTCTGCAACTTGGGGACCAACACATCAATTCACTCCTAGTAGGTTCTCCTTTCTACCTGACTTACCACAGGGCTACACTTCATCTTATCTAGATTTGTGAATGGGTTAAGTTACCACATTATATGGAAAGTAAATACTTGACCGTGGTATTGTAAAGCAAATTCAAACGAAATGGGCAACAAGAGAGTAGAGTGCTTGTCCATATTTTTAAACTCATTTAAATTCATTTAACAGTTTTTAAACACAAGATTTGTTGTTCAAAAATTTTTAATTATGGGTATCAGTGGTCCTACCTAAATAAGATCCAAAGAGGCACAAATGAAGGAGAAAGAATTTACAGTTATAACTACATTAAATATTTTTGTTTAATGAAAGACATTATTCACAAATTTAACAGGTAATGAAATGAGTGAAGATATTTGCAATGTCTGAAATGAACAGGAGCTATTTACATAAGACATTTGTTCAGATCAACACAGGACAGAAAAAAACCAAAGAATAGCAAAGAATATGAATAAGCACTGACCAGAAAGGGATTTTAAAGGATACTCAGTATGTTGTCAAATAAGTGTAATTAAAATATCACTTTACACCAATCAGGTTGGCAAAAATTATTTTAAAAGCCTGATATTAGCAAATACTAGTAAAGGTGTGAGGAAACAGAAGCCCTCAAATATATTGCAGGTAGGAAAGAAATCTGACAGTACTTCACTAAGTACACATAAAGCCTACAACCCAACAATCACGTTCCTGGGCGTATTAGTTACCTGTTGCTATGTTTAGAAGCTTAAAATGACAAACATTTATTATCTCAAAGTTTCTGTGGATCGGGGTCCAGATGTTAGCTGGGTACCAATGAGTTAGCATCTCTCAGAAGACTGCAGTCAAGGGTCAGCTGGGGCTGCAGTTGTCTCCAGTGAGTGTCTGCTTCCAAGTTCATTCACATAGCTGCTGGCAGGCCTCAGAGCCTCATCGGGTTTTGGTCAAACATAAATTCCCTGACACATAGACTTCTCCATAATGCAGTTCACAATAGAGCAGCTTGCTTTCTCTGGAGAAGAGAGAATGAAAAATGGCAAAAGCAAGACAGAAGTCACAGTTCTTTGGTAAACTCATCTCCTTAGTGACACCTCATCGCGTTTCCAATATTCTGTGCATTAAAGAAAATCACTAGACCCTGCCCACATTAAAGGGGATGAGATTGAATAAGGGCATGAACACCAGGAGGCAGGCACTCCTGGGAGCCATGTTAGAGGCTGTCTACCACACTGGGTATACACTCCAAAACTCTGAATAGGTCAGTAAGAAAATTGGGATGGGGATGTTCACTGTAATGCTGCCTCCAGGCTAGTTAAGGCAACTTAGATGCCGATTAGCGGGAGAACAGATAAAATGTGACATATGCGTATGATAGGATACTATGCAACGGAACATAGTGAACCAGATTTCATGGATCCATTTCATGGATCTAATGCTGAATGTAAAAAAGTTATAAATAAAAATTTTAGCCTAACAGCATTTACTTAAATTTAACCCATGAATAATATTAAATGTCTTTCAAAATTTCAATGTATCTATCTACATAAAAGCATGGGAGGTAGACATACATGGCATGAATGACAATAGGAGAAAGGAATGGGAATGATGATTTTTACGGACCAAAACCTATGTGCCACAAAATGAGTATAATCAATTCAATTCTGTGTATCTAAAGGCATTAAAAACAAAGCCCAAAAGATGAGTAAAACAAATGCATCTCTCCACTGCTATGCTCAAGCGCCCGAGTTCTTCCTAGAGACAGCCACAGTTACTCTCAGAAGTATATATGTTATGTATAAAGTTATGCATAACGTCTTTACACAGGTTACCTGTTGTTTTTCACCACCACCCCAAGCCTTCTATATGCTACTGTGAACACTGGGGACTGGGAGACACCAACTGTATTTCTAAGCTCTCTTGCCAGGTGGCTTCCTGTTAGGCACTGAAAAGGAACTGAGGAAACTAAAGAAAAAGAAAGGCTCTGGCTCCCAACTTGCGCCAGCTGCCAGCATACACTGCTGCTGCTGTGGAAAAGGGAGTGCATTCATGTGAGCAGCCAAGGCAGACAGAGGCAGCACCCTTTGTTAGTGGCACCTCTTTAGCAGGCCTAGGCCTGCCTCTGAGAGCATCGTTAAGAGTGCAGTGGCAGCCAGTCAACTCAAGGACTGCAGCATCTGCAGTTTCTAATCTCTGGGGTTGACCTCTCACCTTCCTTTTCACTGCTCCAGCCCCACGTGTGTTCCTTTTTGCACTTCATGTCAGTACAGAGTATAGGCCATCTGAAAAATCCTGCTTTTCTGGTAACCTCATAATAATAGGACCCCACAATTTTAAACAACTTGAATTCCCATTGTACAGATAAGGCAACTGAGTCAGAGAAGGTACGTGCTTGCCTGAGGGTCGCAGATGGTATATAAGCCCAGGATGTCTGGCTCCTGAGCCTACACACTAAGCTACATTCTACACTTCCCCTCACACACACGTGAGTACAGTAAGATCATATTTCCACATGATGCCATATAAAAGAGAGGTGACTGTATGTAAAGATGACCAAATAATGCCCTCTGGGCCTTTAAAGTACAAATTTATTTTGTATCCTCCTGCCTCAGAAAAAGGAAAATGTAAAAAAAGTTATGAAAGACACAACCAGTCTCCCTTCCTTCTTGATAGATTGATAAACATGCTTGGCATGTATCTAAATATGGCTCCGATACTAGTATACTAAACTAAATATGGAGTAATGATTCATGCTTGGGATGAAACTAAAAACTACAATTTTGATGCTAAACGTTCCATGGTCTAATCAATAGGAAGCACTGTATCAGATAGATATTATCAGACCTGTAGCCTATGTTAGATTGTTTTGCATCATAAACTATTTTTCTAATAACTAAAAGAAGACAAGTAAGTCATCACAATCTTTAAAAAATTTTTTTATCATTTTTATTATTCTTGCACTGGAAATTCATAAATCATAGAACACTGGAGAAAACGTATAGGACATTGGTGATGTTATCACTGAATTAGGTTAGAGTCCAAAGCTAGGGGCTGGTAGGTGACTTTATTCCCTAAACCAGTAAGCCTCCACCCAATTCCTATGAGCTTCAGTTTGTTCCCAAATATCTGACAGCCAAGGCACGTTACCCTGAATATGAGCACGTTCACAGCTCTGAACATTCCTAACAGAAAGAAACTGCTTTTAATTTCCTAAAGGAGAATCTCTGGATTGCCAACATTGAAAATTATACACCCTCTGAGAGTTGCTTTCTCCCTAATAACCTCACATAAAATGAGGAACCTATCTCTTTTTCCCCTGACCTAATAGCCAAGTCTTCCCTTTTGCTAATATCAGCAATAACAATGAAAGAAAAAAATGGCTCTCCGTGTGACTCTTCTAAAATAAATTATATTAGATGGGACTGAATAAACATACACAAATACACATGTCACCTCTCGTCACATCAACTTTTCTCTAAAGAACACCTCAGAATGAATAAATTGCCCAATAAAATGTGTCAATAGTCCCTCAAATTTCTTTCAAATAATCACTTGATAACAGCAAAAGGAGAACTATTTGTTTTCTTCTAATTCGTTTTTACACATGGTAATGCTTTTGATTCTTAACTTTTAATTCTGAAATAATTACTCGGAGGAAGTAGCCAAAAAAAAAAACATGTACAGAGAGGTCCTGCGCATTCTTCACCCAGTCCCTCACCATGGTAACAACTTGCATAACTACAGTATAGGATCAAAACCAGTAAATTGTTATTGACAGAATCCAGAGCTTATTCAGATTTTCAGTTTTACAGGTATTTGTACACGTGTAATTTTATCATCTGGGTAGTTCCATGTAATCACCACCACAATCAAGACATAGAACTCTTCCATCACCAAAAAACTTGTTTGTCCTACCCCTCAAAACACACACCCGTTCCTATAAGTAGCAATCACTAAGCTGTTTCCTATCTCTTTAGATCTGTTGTTTCAACAGTATTATAAAAATGGAACCATACAGTAAGTGTAACCTTTTGAGGTTGGCTTTTTTCACTCATAATTGCCTTGCGATCCATCCAAGTTGTTGTTATCAATAGTTAATTCCTTTTTATTGATGAATAATACTTCATGGTATGAATATACAAGTTTGTTTACAACAATTTTCTAAAACATACCTTTTTTTCCTAAGAAAATATTGCATGAAAAGCAAATATCTAAGTAAAAGTGAGGCTGTTCAGCCTCAAGTAGAGTTGGGAACTGGAGCTAGGTTGTCTTAACCTCCCCCCACCAGCCCGAAGCACCTCCCAGAGCACTTTTTATTTAAACCAGTAAAATCTGTAATACAGGCAGAAAGGAGAACGTATGGGAATGAACCCAATATAATTTCTGTACTCGTTCACAACAGCAGTGAAAGTAGCAGTGAAAGTCAGGTTGCTCTCAGAGGATCTATAGGAATACATCTACTGTCATCTGAACTTTAATACTAACTGAGCGAAGGGATTTGCCTATTTCTACAATTAGAGAAAATTATCCATCAAAAAAAGAACATGATTACCCAGGACATGTTTTTCTCATGGTGATGGTAGGACAAGAACACAAGTGCAAATAGGCAAAGGCATTTTCATCCTATCGTCTTACTGTATCCACTAACATCTCATTGCTAAAGCAAGTCACACAGCCAAATCCAAAGAAAGATTTGGGGCAAAGAAATATAGTACACCACCATGAGGACAGAGCAAGTGTAAGGCTATGCATCACTACAGAGGAATTAAGAATTGTGACCAACATACCTACCATACATAGACTTGCTATCTCCCAAAATATTTCCTCCATCTGAATATCCCTTTGCTTAAATCTTTGGTCCTTGACAAACATTAAAATACTCTCAGGAGGAACACTTCACTCCACAACTATTTACATACTCCTTACTATGGATATCAGATGATTTCCTATGAAAAAGAAAAGGATAAACATGACTAGGGAAGGCAAAGAATAAGGGAATTGGGGAACAACCCCAAACTTTTTGCTATCTTACAACTTAACAAGGATTAGCCTATCTATTCTCATAAAATGAAAGGCAAAATGCCAAAATCGAACTCTCCAGTCAGAACCCAGATATTTTTAAGATCCTCTGTGAAACAAAGATTTCTATATTCCAGACCATTCAGAGTATCATCAGGCACCTGCCTGGTGACATTCCATGGAGACTTGTTCTACAACACTCATTTATGCTCACACTCTTGAATTCAGATAAACACTGATTTTATCTGCCTTTGTCAAGTAATCAACTCTTTACTGATCCAAATGTATAAACAAAGAAAGACTACCAGACATATTTTGTACTTTTTGAGTGCTGCCCAGTAGCTTTCCCTTCTATGTAGGTCCTTTGCCCTCTGTCCACATAATTATTTACAAACAGCACTTGTGCTATACACACAATAAAGTATCCTGGAAGAAGAAAACAATATACTGTGTGTTTAACTGATCAATTTGTATTAATAGTACAACATCAGACTTATATGGTTAACTAGTACTACTCAAATAAAACTTACCAAAGCTTAGAAATAGATGCAGGTTTTGTTTCTATAAATGAAATGAAGTCTTGATCAACATGGACAACTCTCCCTGCCAAACACCATTAAGATCTGCTTGGTTTCTTATTTTACACACAAATGTTTAAGGAATTATTTAAAAGAAAAACTATACCCAACCAAAATTTCTGCCCATTCTTCAAAATATTCATTTAAATCAGATTATATTACTAACTACACATTTGAGGACCTATGCAATGTGCAAATTTGCACTGCCCCCCAAAAAACGTGTAGTCTAGTTGGAGAGAGAGACAAATACATACACAATTAGTAGTAATAAAAACTCAGGAGGCATATGAAAACAAGCCAATAGGACAGATAGTAACTGCTACCGCTCAACAAACAGATCACTGTGCACTGGGCCTCACCTAAGTTAAGCCTAGAAGACTTTGAGTGAAGAAAAAGAACACGTCACTCTCCAATAGCAAGATTGTAAAGAGACACTCCCATCAACTGTACCACAGAGTAGGTATCTTTCTGGGAAGGATTTTTGTAGTATAGCCTGAAACTTTATGATACTCTTTGACAGTAATTTCAATTCTAAGAAAATGAGCAAAACGAACAGATTTTTACAGAAAAAAGAAAAAGGAAAAAAAAACTGGAAATGTCCAACTTCACAGATGGTTAATTGTACATCTCCCTATGGATTGGATGCCACAACAATGCTGTGCAACTAATGACCACAAACCTCAGTGGCATCTAAGTCTCTTGCTCCTGTGTCTGGGGTCCGTGGGGGTTGGCATGGCCATTCTGCTGACCTTAGCCGGGCTTGCTCAGATATGTGAGCCAGGTTGGTAAGCAAGTTTCATCTAGGACAACTGGAGCATCTCGGTCTTTGCCAGTTGCATGTCTTCTTTCAACACTGTCAGACATGTCCTGACAAATACAACAGAGGCCAAATCCTCCTGAGGCCAAAGCTCGGAACTTCTACCTCATACTAATCACCGAATCAATCACCCAGACTAAAAGTAAAAGGGCACTACAAAATTATATCGGGGTCAGCAAACTACAGGCCACAGACAAAATGAACCCACTGCCTGTTTTTTAAATGAAGTTTCACTGGCATATTGCCACTCCCTTTCATTTGCATACTGTCTATGGCTCTTCTATGTTACAACAGCAGAGTATATGTGACACAGACCATGTGACCTGCAAAGTCTGAAATGTTTATTACTCAGTCTTATAATGAGTTATAGGATAAAGGTAAAGAACTCAGGGAAAAATTAAACCAGTGGAATTGTTTTATTATGAAATATACTTAAGAATTTTTCATGGCTTAGGAAAAGCTTATTAAGGAGTAAGTTAAGGAGTAAAAGGTAAAAAACTATATAGACAGTACGATTTCACCTCTATGTAATCATGTGTAAGTAAACATATGTAACATACATTAAAGTAATTCATATACATATATTATTTTCATCTATATTTTTAAAGGCAAGCCATATACTAGGAGAAAGTATTTGAAAAACACATTTCTGATAAAGGTCTTGTATACAAATTACACAAAGAATTCCTAAAACTTAACAAAAAGAAAAAAACCCAAATTAAAAATGAACCAAAGATTTGGACACGTCATGTGATACACAAATGACAAATCATGATATATAAACATGCTTATCCCACTTGATATCAGGGAATTGACAATTAACACAAGATATCACTACATACTACTACAACGGCACAGCCTATCAACTGTCTAATGCCGCAACTATGCTATGCAAACACCATTGTGGGCTGTGCATGACGGCTTCCCTCCAAAGTATACATTACTCAAAAGCAAGAGGGGAGAAGAGTAACTTTTCTGTGAAGAAACTGAACCAACACTACTTAATCAGCTGATCAAAGCCAAAAGAAAACTGACAATGCCAAATACTGACAGTGATACAGAGTGACTGGAATTCATATACATTGCTAATGGGAATGCACAATGGTACAGCCACTTTGGAAGACAATTTGGCAGTCTCTTCCAAAGTTACCATAAGATCTAGCAATCATGCTCCTAGGTATTTATCTAATTGATCTGAAAACCTGTTCACACAAAAACCTGCACATAGAAGTTTATAGCAGCTTTCTTCATAATCATCAGAAGCTATAAGGTGAGGATAAACCAGGTATGGTACATCTATACTATGAGTATTATTCAGCAATATAAACAAACAAGCTAACAAGCCACAAAAAAGTCAGAATAGCATTAAAGGCATATTGCTAAGTGAAAGAAGCCAGTATGAAAGGTATATATTGTGTGATTCGAACTATACAGCACTCTGAAAAAGGTAAAACTATAGAAACAGTGAAGTGATTAATAATTGCCAAGGGTTTGGGGTTTAAGATGAATAGGTGAAGTACAGGGGATTTTTAGGGCAGTAAAACTATTATGTATGATACTGTAAAGGGTAAATACATGACACTACACATGTCAAAACACATAGAACTTCACAGCACAAAGAATGAACCTTAATGTATGCTAATTTCTAAGAAATCATTTAGGAGGTCAAGGGATGAAAGGCAGACTGTGACAAGAGATTCTAACTATATTAAAAATATATGACACAACCTCACTAAAGGGGATGGAGGGAAAGGGTGCTGATCTAACTGGAAATGAGTGCAGGCTGTTAAGACTAAAGGCAAAAGGAACTGCATAAGCACTTACTGTAATAAAGTTGCTTTTCACAGGAGTACAGGTTAACAATTCTGATACTATTGTACCTGTATTATAGAACTGAACAACTAAGTAATTCGATGGCAGATGATGAAAACAGGTTTTTTACTGTTGGACGGGAATTTACAGATAAACAAGGGGAAGAAGCTAGACTGATCAATGAGGTAATGAATTAATAGAGAAAGTATGAACTCATGTTTAGTTTAATGTACATACAGATTCTTACATATAGAAGAAGTATTTATAACTATGTATAAATACATAGGTTAGTATAAAAGTATTTTTTTGTCTATCAGCTTAGAGAACCTAAAAGAAATGATACCCTAGAATCAGTAAGTATATTTTCTGTCTAGATACTAGCTTACAAAACCATCTCCAATTCTTGGAGAAATGGCTGATTCTAAGGCAGTAAACATACAAAATGAGTCTGTAGCACCTTGTGAATCAGAGGGAGGGAAGGTGAGAGCAAGGAAAGAAAAAAGAAAAGAAAAACCACACACACAACCCTAATGGAGTTACGTCAAAGCAGCAAAGGAGGCAATCAAAACAGCTCCAAAAGGCCAAAGCTAGAACAATTCAAACAAAATAGTATTAGATAAAACCCAAAATAGAAGTATTCATGAGTCCATACTGCTAGAAATAAGTGACTAAACAAATTACTAAATGGGAGAGGAGAAAAATCTCTGATACAGAATTCCAAGTAACTTATGTAGATATTCTTACCCTCAAGGAGGGGAAGCACAACTCCCTACTTCTTGGGTGTGGGCTGTGCAGTAACTTCCTTCCAAAGTGAACAGTGGAAAGGGAGTAACTCTATAGTGGAGAAATCTGACAAACACTACCTCAGTCAGTTGATCAAGGCCAACATCAACAGTGATAAATCCTAATGATAGTATGGACTCTTGAAAAAATGTCATGAAAATGACACTTTGCCTGTGGTCTTCCTCCCAAAAACCCATAACCCCCATCTTATTATTAAAAAAACATCAAATTCCAATATGGGGCATTCTACAAAATACCTAACCAGTTCTCCTCAAAACTGTTAAGATCATCAAAAACAAGTCAAGTGAGAGAAATTGCCACTGCCAAAAGAAACCTAAAGAAACCAAACAACTGAATGTATTATGGTATCCTGAACAAAGGCCATATACAACAAACCCATAGCTAACATACTCAATGGAGAAAAGCTGAAAGCTTTTTCTCAAGATCAGAGACAAGACAAGGTTGTACACTCTCACCACTTTTGTTCAACATAGTACTGGAGGTCCTAGCCACAGCCATCAGACAAGGTTGAGATAAAAACCATCCAAATTGGCAAGCAAGAAGTAAAGTTATTCATAGATGACATGATATTATACACAGAAAACCCTAAAGACTCCACCGAAAAACTATCAGAATAACTGGATTTAACAAAATTGCAGGATACAAAATTAATACACAGAAATCTTTTGCATTCCTGTATACTAACAATGAACTAGCAGTAAATCAGGAAAACAATACCATTTACAACTGCATCAAATAAAATAAAATACCTAGAAAAAAAAATAACCAAGGAGGTGAAAGACCTGTACTCTGAAAACAGTAAGATACTCATTAGAGAAATTAAAGAAGACACCAATAAATGGAAATACATCCCATGCTCATGGATAGGAAGAATTAATATTGTCAGAATGGTCATTCTGCCCAAAGCGATTTACAGATTCAATGCAATCCCTATCAAAATACCAATGGCATTTTTCAATGAACCAGAGTAAACAATCTCAAAATTCATATGAAACCACAAAAGAATAGCCAAAGCAATCCTGAAAAGGAAGAACAAAGCTGGGGAGATTATACTCCCTGACTTCAAGCTCTACTACAAAGTCATAGTAATCAAAACAATTTGGTACTGGTATGAGAACAGCCTCTTAGATCAATGGAACAGAATAAACAGCCCAGATATAACCCCATACATACACAGTCAATTAATATATGATAAAGGAGCCACAAACATAAAATGGGGAAAAGACAGCCTCTTCAATAATGGGTGTTGGCAAAACTGGACAAGTACATGCAAGAGAATTAAACTGGATTACTGTCTAACTCCATACACAAAAGTAAACTCGAAATGGATCAAAGACCTAAATGTAAGACATGCAACCATAAAACTCTTAGAAGAAAACACAGGCAAAAATCTCTTGAAATATGAACAATTTTTTCCTGGACACATCTCCTCAGGCAAGAGAAACAAAAGCAAAAATGAACACACAGGACTACATGAAACTAAAAGCTTCTGTGCAGCAAAGGACACCATCAGCAGAACAAAAGGGCAACCTACAGTATGAGAGAATATATTTGGAAACAATTTTTCTGATGAGGGGCTAACATCCAAAATATATAAAGAATTCATATGCCTCAACACCATAAAAACAAATAACCCAATTTAAAAAAATAGGCAGAGGACCTGAACAGACATTTCTCCAAAGAAATACAGATGGCCCAGCAGGAACATGAAAAGGTGCTCCACATCACAAATCTCAGGGAAATGCAAATCAAAATCACAATGAGATATCACCTCACACCAGTCAGAAAAGCCACTATCCAAAAGACAAGAAAGAAAAAGTGTTGGCAAGGATGTGGAGAAATGGGAACCCCCCCTACACTGTTGGTGGGAATATCAACTGGTGCAACCACTATGGAAAGCACTACGGAGGTTCCTCAAAGAAACTAAAAATAGAAATACCATACAACCTAATAATTCCACTTCTAGGAATTTACCTGAAGAAAACAAATGCCCTGATTTAAAAGATATATGTACTCATGTTTATTGCCACTCTATTTGCATAGCCAAGATATGGAAGCAACCTAAGTGTGCATCAGTTGATGATGGATAAGTAGGTGTGGTACATATACACAATCGAGTATTATTCAGCCATAAAAAATGAAAGAAATTGTGCCATTTGCAATATGGATGGACCTAGGGGGTATTATGCTTAGTGATGTAAGCCAGGCAAAGAAAGACAATTACCACATGATTTCACTTATTTGTGGAATCTAAAAACAAACCTTAAGAGAACATACAAAACAGCAGTAGACTCATAGACACTGAGAAGTGGTCCATGTCTATGAGGGAGGGACTAATAGGGTCGGGGGGAGCATGAAGAGGATAAAAGGCACAAGAGTTCTCCATCATAAGTTAGTCATGAGGATGGTAGTACAGCATGGAGAATACAGCCAATGATTCTGTAACATCTTTTTATGTTGACAGATAGTAACTATACTAGTAAGGGTGGGGATTTAATAATATGATAACTGTTGAACCACTGTGTTGTATAGTTGAAACCAGTAAGATTATATATCAATAATACATTATTAAAAAAAAATTATGGTATCCTGAATGGGATCATGGAAAAGAAAAAGTAGGTAAGAACTAAGGGTATCTCAATAAACTATGGACTTTAGTTAATAATAATATATCAATATTGGCTCATTAAGTGTAACAAAATATTATACCTATGTAAATAATAAATGACAGAAGCTGGGTGTAGCATACATGAGGACTCTCTGTACTATATTCTTGACTATTCTGAAGATATAAAACTAGTTAAGAAGTCTACAAAAAAAAAGAAAATATATGCCAAAAGGTTAAGAGTGATAATCTCTCTCTAGTGAGAATATGGGTGATTTATGCTTCTAACTTTTATAGTTTGTGCCATACACATTTTCTAAATAAGTTCTCTGCTGCTCTAAAAACTATATGCATACAAGTTTTCTCAACATGTTTATTCAACATTTGAACTGTAATTATAAACTTTAAAAGCATGTATTTATTGAATAATTACAATATGTAGCATACTAAGAATTTTAGCAATACTGTAAACAGTATTACTCCCTTTTAGAAATGCAGAAGTAGAGGTTCAGATAGTTTAAGCCACATAGTTAATAAATGGCAGGTGAACTGACTCTAAAACATGTTTTTTTCCTTTCTAATACAGCTTCCCTAGAATTACCTGTTCAGCACTTCATCAACCAGTGCTAGTATATACATTATCTTAAAGTAACCACAACAATGCAACAATGCAGTGGGTTATCAATACCCACATTTATGCGAAACTGTGTCAGAAGAAAAATGTGTGACAGGCACAGCTCAGTGCTAACTCCACCAAAAACATAACAAAATCTCCATCAGTAACACAATACAAGCAGCATTGCTACAAACACTGCCAAATCTACTCCTAGTAACTTTTAAATACTACAGAGATGTTGCTTTAACAGAAGACATCCTGAATCATGCCTCTTTCCTAGGGAATAAGGCAGTTTTTTCAAGATTTATCAAGTCAAAGAGCTAAAATTGAACTTATTTGAAGAAAAATATTGAGACTGATTTCTTATCCTTATCAAGGCTCAACCACCGCACACTGCTCAAGTTATTTCTGTGACAGAATTGATACAACTTAGAATAGCCTAGATCTGTGCTTTTTATACCATTTTGTGATTCCTTAATTCGCAGGATGACTCAACCTAGGCTGACCTATTGTTAAATAAATTGGTCTATTTTTAGGTAAATTGGTCCCTGTCATGAAAATAAGCGAAGAGCAGACTGCACATGGGGCCTGAACAAGGGAAACCCAAAACCTGCCCGAAGTATTACACTGTAAATCCAGCATCAACATACAAGATCAAATACATGGAGGAGCACTGTCAAAGGGGCACAGAAGCCAGCTGGCGGGGTACCGCTGGCCAATTTTGAGTATGAAAATAAAAAACAGTAAAAAAACAAACAAACCAATTTTTCAAAGTAGGTAAAAGATTTGAACATTCTACCAATAAATATATACAGATAAAAAGTACATGAAAAGATGTTCAACATACTTAGATATTGGGGAAATGCAAATTAAAGCCACAAAAAATACTGACACCACCAAGTGGTGGTGAGGATGCAGGGTAACTAAAATGTCCAGTCATTGCTGGTGGAAAAGCAAAATGGCACAAACCACTTTGGAAAACAATTTAACAGATTTTAATAGTTAAAAATTTGATTATAGTATGGATCCAACAATCCTACCCCTAGTTATTTACCCAAGTTCCTGTGTAGAGGTGTTCATAGCAGCTTTATTCTTTATCAAAATTCAAATGTGCCTCATCAGGGGAATGGATAAACTGTGGTACATCCATCCAAATAATGCAGTATAACTCAAAATAAAAAGGACTACTAAATCTCAAGTACAACACAAGCTAAGTGAAATATAACACTCAGAAGGCTACATACATACTGCATGATTTCATTTAAATGGTATTTTGGAAAAAGCAAACCACGTCAGAGAACAAAGTTGACAGAGGTTAAGAATGGTGGAAGGTTTTGAAAACAAAGGAGTAGCAAAGGGAATTTTGGGGGGAAGGCGGGGAGGAGGGGATAATAGGAATGGCTGAGTATCTTGTGGTGATTACATTAATCTATCCATGTTAAAATTCATAGAACTATAAATCAAATTCATTTTCTGTAAATTAAAATTAAGCAAAAAGAACAACTTTAAAGGGTTAAATCCTTTAATTCCTTAACACAGAAAACCAACTAATAACCCCAGGAAGTTTGAGTACATCTGAATTAATCAACAGTACATCTCCTGATACAATGCACTGAGAATTTGGCATTACTTCTGGGGTAGTCCTGCTAAAAATGCTTAACCAAATCTAATCATGAGAAAACATCAGACAAGCCCAAATTGAGGTCACTCTACAAAATAACTGGCTTGGACTCTTCATTCAAAAATGTCAATTATTATAAAACATAAAACTCAGCAACAGGTCCAGATGAAAAAAGTCTAAAGCAATGTAAGAACCCAATGCAACAAACAACTTTTTCTATAAAAGAGGTCTTAGTTGGAACAACAACCAAAAAAACTCATTACTGTCCATCGGGTAAAGCAGTATTGTGTCACTGTTATCTAATTTTGATCATTGCACTGTGGCTATGTAAGAAAATTCCCTTTTTTTTGAGGGGAAAAACAATGAAATATTTGGAGGAGTTACTCTTAAATGGTTCAGGAAAAAAGAGAGAAAGCAATTAAGAGTTCACATTTAAGTGAAGGGTACCCAGAATTCTTTGTACTACTCTTGCAACTTCTCTTAGTCTGAAATTGAATCAAATAAAATTTTTTAAAAACATAAACATCCCCTGGACTAAACATAACAGACTGAGTAATCTAAAGGATAGAATCAGCATGAACACATTTACTAAAATTAAGAGTCTAGGGAAAACTCTCAGCACTGACTCAGTACTAACCATTGAGATGTGTCCCAGCACACAGCCTGGAGTTCTGGGTTTTTCTGTGGAAAGGAAATGAGCTTGATACTGTTAAATATCTGAATTACATAAGCAACTCTCTCTTTCAGCTGCTCTCTTGCTCATCAAGTGGCCTCTCCCTATAAAATAACAGCAGCTTCAAGTACATATCTGGCTACAAAAGGAGATAACTAATCATATTGATTTAGAAATTACTTGTATTTATAACTTCCTCTGAATTTGATTAATACCAGCCTTCCCAAATTGTATCAACTCTGAGACATCAAGAATTTTCTGGGACCCAAAAGCCTGGGAACTACCCTCTAAAACAGTAGATTTACCAAGGTTGTGTAGCTCTATACAAGCTCTTGGTTAACAGCTTTTCTCTTAGCTACATTCCTTCACCTTGTCACAGCCTTCTTTCAACCAATAGGTTTCATTACTCATAACATCAAAATGAGTAACATAAATAAGGTTGGTGGGAAACTGTATTTTTCAGTGGGAAAGTCATATGACAAGTACTTCAAAAACATAATTCCACTTTGGACAACTGTATACTTTATTCTTTAAATGTGACACTGATGCAATCATTTCAAAGACACAAAAAAGGGAATGTTTTTATTTTCATGCTTTTTAGTCTTGACATAAAAGAGGCAAACACAGACCTCAAGTGAAAACTTTTAACTAGATAATGCAGACAGAAAAGGAGACACTACAGAAAGTTCAGGCTTTTATTCATAACTTTAGATTTGGGGAGTCCAATCTTAAAAAAAGGAAAAGGCTCCATTCGGCACTTGAACTCAATTTTCTTATTTAGGGGTATATGTAGAATTTATGCAATAGCTCTTAGTTATGGCATACTTAGTAAGTCTGACCTTGCTTGTAGAAATAATAATACTTCATTCTCTGAACCGTTTAAAACCCAAGCCAATGCTTTTCTTTCAAGGATGTGGAAGGCTTTCCTCATTCACATCTGATTCACGGTTGTATAAAGCATGAAGATCTTTTTTATTACTTTCTCATCTATATGCTAGATTCTAATATTCTTTTCAATGGTGATGTGTTTAATGACAGAAACTTGTATTTTGAATATTCCTTTCTTCTTAAGTTGTAAAACAGAATTTTAAAAAGAAAAATGCTTGAAGTGATAGTAAGACATTTTATGACTTAAGCAGCTACTACCCTAAGCTGCTGGCACAAGCAAAAAATAACATAAGTATGTATTGTTTTTTTTGTTTTTTTCAACATAAGTATGTATTGTTATTTAACCTTTAATTAGTCATTTCCCATAAATCCACTACTATTAAATATATTTTTTTGTGCAATAAAAACTAAGTTAACCCCCATTTTTAAAGATGCTAATATTATGAATAAAAAAATTAACTTTCCTCTTCAATGTCCATTAATAAACTGAGTCCCAACTTCCCTACTACAAAGACATAAAAATAATCTAAGGGGAATCAAAGTGCACAATATTAAAAATGCTTCTTCATAAGCTCATTATGCAACCAACATTAAAAGAATGTAAAAGGCTTATTTACTTGAGGATGTGGATAACCTCAAAGGAATTACAACTTTTGAGCTTTTAAATGAAGCATTATAATATGTGAAAATACTTCCGGCTCATAAAAAAGCAAACCAATGAAATTCCACATGTAAATAGCCTAAATATCATTATAATTACATTCTCCATAATTTTTTACCTAAAACTACAAAGTCATCAATTTTCAGTGCTTTCAATAAGCAATTTAAATAGTCACATGTATTCAGGTTTAAAACTAAATTTCCCCTTCCTCAATATGCAAGTATAGATGGAATAGAGAGTAAAAGTTATTTTGTCCAACAACCTGAGCCTACAGAGGCATAAACCATCTACAACAGGATCCCATTATGTCATCATCAATTCACCTTCTTCACCAGTAGCATCTTGGGAAATGTGAAGGTCTTCAAGCATCTCAGCCAGACTAATTCGAGGTGCTCCTTCATCATCTGTGTCACTTTCCACAGGAATGGCTGAATCTAAGAAAGAATAAATGGAATCAAAGTTTAAGATACCAAAATACTCATACTAGGGTAATACACTTACATACAGAAGATACAACTTAAACACTCCTAAAACACCAACCTCTGTAAATGTTTACATTTTTTCTAATTGCCTCATCTTCTTCAAGATCTTCAAGGAAATCTTGGTATTGCCTATATAGAGAAGGATAAAAAAATTTAATTTTATCTTTACCAAGAAGATTATGAAGTTATGTTTTCTTCATCTTTAGCACTTTACGATGTGTTCCAAGTATTAAAATCTTTAAAAATATTATTTGAAGGTCAAATTGGATGTTAAGTAAATACTGACAGGTTAAGGAAAAAAAAAAACCTTCAAAATTACATGATAAAAAAATACACAATCAGATGTAAGATTGGCATTAAATATAAAATAATGAAAAGACTGCTTCCTACTTTACTCTCCCCCCAAAAAAGTCTTATAACCACGTTGAAATATATACTTTGAAGACTATACATGAAATAGTCAAGTATGTACTTTTAATATCTAATTAATTTAACATTATTTATACATACTCATTTTAAATTATACCATGAGATTATATTTTAGAAATAGTGCTGTTTTGAGCGACTTCTTCATGAACATATCTCCTCGGGCAAGGAAAACAAAAGCAAAAATGAATAAGTGGGACTATATCAAGCTGAAAAGCTTCTGTACAGCAAAGGACGCCATCAGTAGAACAAAAAGACATCCTACAGTATGGGAAAATATATTCATAAATGATATATCCGATAAGAGTTGACATCCAAAATATATAAAGAACTCAAGCACCTTAACAAACAAAAAGCAAATAATCCAATTAATAAATGGGCAGAGGACATGAATAGACACTTCTCTAAACAAGAAATTCAGATGGCCAACAGGCACATGAAAAAATGCTTCACATCGCTAATCATCAGAGAAATGCAGATTAAAACCACAATGAGATATCACCTCACACCAGTGAAGATGGCCAACATCCAAAACACAAACAACAACAAATGTTGGCGAGGATGTGGAGAAAAGGGAACCCTCCTACACTGCTGGTGGGAATGCAAATTAGTTCAACCACTGTGGAAAGCAGTATGGAGGTTCCTCAAAAAACTCAAAATAGAAATACCATTTGACCCAGGAATTCTAGTACTAGGAATTTACCCTAAGAATGCAGCAGCCCAGTTTGAAAAAGACATATGCACCCCTATGTTTATTGCAGCACTATTTACAATAGCCAAGAAATGGAAGCAACCTAAGTGTCCATTAGTAGATGAATGGATAAAGAAGATGTGGTACATATACACAATGGAATATTATTCAGCCATAAGAAGAAAACAAATCCTACCATTTGCAACAACATGGATGGAGCTAGAGGGTATTATGCTCAGTGAAATAAGCCAACTGGAAAAAGACAAGTATCAAATGATTTTACTCATATGTGGAGTATAAGAACAAAGAAAAAAACTGAAGGAACAAAACAGCAGCAGACTCACAGAACCCAAGAACGGACAAATAGTTACCAAAGGGAAAGGGACTGGAGAAGATGGGTGGGAAGGGAAGGAATAAGAGGGAAAATGGGGGATTACGATTAGCAGATGTAATGTTGGGGGGGCATGGGGAGGGCTGTACAACTCAGAGAAGACAAGTAGTGATTCTATAGCATCTCACTATGCTGATGGACAGTGGTTGTAATGGGGTTGGTGGGGGGGACCTGATGAAGGGGGTAGTTTAATAACCATAATATTGCACATGTAATTGTAGATTAATGATACCAAAAAAAAAAAATAGTGCTGTTTCCCACTCACATTTCATGACACAATTTTACTTTTTCATTTTTGAGACATTAGTGTGTTCACCATCATTAAGACCACTTCTAAATCATCCAATACACTTTTCTAGAACCCAGAATTTTCACTTCTCCTTAGGCTGTTTGAAAAACAGCATATTTGGTATCAATGAGCTGTTTTCTTTTTATCCTAAGTCATGAGTTATTTGTGGTATCCACAGGTAAAATTACTTATTTTAACCTTTCAAAAATGAATGTTTATAGTAATACTGCAACTGTCAGGCTATAACCCAAGAAATAATAACTGAATTTATGAGTCATTACATCCTCTTATACTAATTCAATCAACACACTGTTAAGAATACAAAATTAATATTGAGTGCATGTATCAACTGTGTGGTGACTCTCTCTTTATAATGTAAAAACCACAAAGATCTGCATAAGGGTTTCCTCTAAGACAACATGCAAATTTTAAAGAAAAATGGGACCTTTCATCATCTGTATACAAGTTTTCTCTCTCTCTTGCAAGCTCTTTCAGTTTCCAGTTTCTACGACGCTGACGTCTGGTACGGTCATAATTCTTCTTGATCAGTACCTAAAAGTAACAGAAGTGTTTGCAAAGTTATGAAAAATGGGGACTAGGTAAACAAGGCCTCAAAATCCAATAAACTTAAAAAAAATAGAAGGTTATAGGAAAGTCAGGAAATTACCAACTGATGACAGTAGTTATATTTTCGGGAAAGGAGTAGGAATCAAAAGGCAATGTCAAGAGAAGTTTTTAACATTCTTCTTCATGTACTCACTACTTTATAAGAACGCATTAGCCATCATTTGTGTAACTGTTAAAATTTACTAGTTAAAATTTTCCAGACTAAAAATTAAACTTTATGCCAAAAGCTTGGTTTCTGGTGGTTTTTATTTACAAAAGTCAGTTTTCAGCTACCTTTCACATAAATCATTCTGAAACATTACCACAGGCAGACACTTTTTCTCCCTTTCTATTAAGAAGCACTTATAGAAATATATACACATATATATCACAACTGTATGTCCTAGAACAATTTAATAAATTGTGGAATGAATGAAAATAATTTTATACAATACAAAATTCTGTAAGACTATCTTGGTGTTCTTTTATTACCTTGCTGGAAAGACCTATTTAGACTTACACAGAAACCATGGTTTTATTTCCTAATTAATAAATTAATTAACAAAAGCACAACTGGGTGAGGAGAGTCCTTCTTACGCCATGATTTTATTTTGCCCATGGCTAAAGAGATCAATTTTTATTTTAGAAAATTAAGCAAGCAGGAGATAGTCTTCCACATTCACATTTACTTGCTCATGAATTCTAAAAAAGTCATGTTAGAATTTAACAGGTGTTTTCATAAGTAATATTCTTTCTCTCAGACCTGATACCGTGAAGATTATTAACTGCAATCATATTCAAACCTGAGTTAATGGTTTTAACTCTTAACTGCCTTCTTAACTGTACATGATATAAATTGAGCCTAAAACAATGAACCTGAATAAATTCTAAAGGTAATTTTTAGCTGCAAATGTATTCTTGCTCTAGAACAGTACCAAGCAGTTTGGCAGAGAATGAAAAGAGCAACAAAAAAACTCATTAAATCTTGGATATTCCCCACCAAAAAAATGATTTAAAGTGAAGGCTTTCATTATTATACCTTAACTGCAATTTTAAAATCTCTTGTTATTTTCAAAGATTTGAACTCAATACATCTTACCATAAGAATTACATCAATCCCCTTTAACACAGGAAAAAAGGGAAAAATCTAAAGCCTTACCACATCTGGGACTCTATCTGAGTTCATTTTGTTAACATGCTCATCATTTAAGTTACAGTTGGCCAAATCAAACCTGAAATGAAAATAATTAATTAATGACAAAAACATGTAACTTTTTATTTCATGGATAATTACCTGAAAGTTTCTCCTAAGATCAAACATTTAATATGCTTTTTCACTTTAAAAGTTTTGCAGTTTACTATGCATTAAGCAAGCTTCTACAAATTCTGGTAAAGATAATAATGCACTCTATCTCTGAGTCTCACATAAGCAAAACAGAGTTACATATCAGTCTAACGTTAAAAGTCAGTTAGCTGGTTCCATTTAATTTTAAAAAAAAGAAAGAAAGGAAGAAAGAAAGAAAGAAAGCCTTACTCCCTAGTGAAAAGAATGGAAATCCTAAGAGCAAAGTAATGTTTAAGGCATGCTGATAAGCTCTCATCAGAATGGAATGTCCTATGCCTGTCAAGATGCCTTAGATATATGGCTGCCATATTTTAAAAGTGAAATATTTGAGCAGCAGGATATGCATAATAAAGAATTACCCACTCCCCAAAGAAGCTGTAATTATGATCTAACCATACAACTACAGGATTCAATTACTCAAAACTTTGAAACAAATACTCTTTAAGACAGCCAAAATGGAATAACTACGGGCTTCTGTTCAATCCAGTTTAATTTAGTTATCAATAATAAAGGAGCTATAAGTCTCCTAACAGCTCTTAAATTCTTTGGAATAAACAACTTCAATATTTTAGATAGCTTTGCTGGCTCCCAAAGAAAATCTGCAATGCTAATTGGCAGTTAAAAATACCATAAGTAATACAAACCCCAACACCAGGTCTCCAGGATTTAGAAGATGTCCCAAATGAGTGCGACAGAAATACTGTTTATCTGTATTCATTTCAGACGTTTTCTGCACCCAAACTTCTCCAAGGGTATGCTTCAAAAGAAAGAAAATGCACTCTTCAATCATCTAAGCATAACTCAAACAGTGTCTCATAGAAAAGTTATACACATGTTGATTTTGGTTTTCTTATTTTCACTCTAAGGACAAACTTTTATTTTTCAGATCTCTGAAACACTATTAAAATTAGCAAATTACTGAATTTTGAGTACAGAAAAAGAATCACAAAGAACTCATATTTTTGTTAAGATTAAGATTTTATTCAAAGTTTTATAAAACATTAACAATGTCGCTTAAAAAAAGACATGCAGAATTTCAAAAGATATGTTTTCACAAATAGTTCAATATGTGTACTGAGGGAAGTCTGAAATTGTAAACTGACAAACCATTAAAGTCCCTTTCCAACAAAGGATTTTACAAGCAATTTTAACTGACTTCCAGGCTAAATTAAAATAGCATATACCAACTTCGGTCAACAAAAATAGACCCAAGTATAAGGAGATCAAGAGCAAAATACTAAGAGTTATAGACAGAATATAAGGAATCTCAGACATAAAAAAAAGAGGCAGAGATAGAGAGAAATTAAAATTAAAGACAGATCCCAGATTTAGGAAAAAAATGAAAAAAAAAAGTGAATTACCATAAAGACTAAATTCTATGTAATAGGATTCACTTTTAGCTACTAGAGTACTTCTATTTATAAGACTTATAAACCTGACCTAACTAAATGTATTTTTTGAAAATCAAGAAAATATAACACCTGTTTTTATATATGGCTGAAGGGGAGTGGTGTTCTTCTACATTTATTATAAATGATAAAAGTTTGCTCTTAACCATATTACTAAATTTTTATTGTAAATAAAAATGTTAAAAGTAATGTATTCCATTTCCATTGATTTTCCCAAATCATCAGTGATTATTTTTGAGACACAGTATTACCTCAAAAGAAATAAGCACTAGCAGATTAAAGATTGGATTGGGAGTCTCTCAACACTATTTCACTGTAAAAGAAATCAGACTTGTATCCTTGTAGATAGGAATATATGACTTCAGAATTATACAATGTGATTCTGAAATTCCTGAATGTACTTGTGGTGTCGTGCCAGAAAGGATGCTTTCAAAGACTAGGAAAGTCATGTCAAAAGGACATAGGAATAGATCTGTATCTATTAAAGAAATTGAATTAATATTAATAACCTTCCAAAAAAGTACAGGTAGATTCACTGGTGAATTCTACCAGACATTTAAGGAAGAAATTATACCAATTCTCTACAGTCTCCTCCAGAAGACAGAAACAGAGGGATACTTCCTAAGTCATTTACAAGGCCAATATTACCCTAAAAGCAAAACCAGACAAAGATACAATGAGGAAGGCAAACTACAGCCTGGGTTATCTCTCATGAATACAGATGCAAAAATCCTCAACAGAATATGAAAGCACTGCACTCCATGACCAAGTGGTATTTACCCCACATGTGCAAAGCTGATTCAACATGTGAAAATCAATTAATGTGACCCACCAATCCCCAAAAGCAGACTAAATAAGAAAAATCACATGATGGTACCAATAGATGCAAAAAAGCATTTGACAAATCCCAACACCAATTAATGATAAAAACTCCCAGTGAACTAGGAACAGAGAGGAACCTCCTCAACTTGATAAAGAATATATACAAAAAATTTACAGCTAACATATTTAATGGTGAGAAACTCAGAGCTTTCCCACTAAGATCAGATATAATGCAAGCATGTCCCCTCTCTTCACTCTTTTTCAATATCCTATTGGAAATCCTAGCTAATGCAAAAGACAAGAAAAGGAAATAAAAGGTATATAGGTTGAGAACAAAAAAATAAAATTATCTTTGTTTGCAGATACCATGTCTATGTAGAAAATCTGAATGGACAAAAATACTCCTAGAATTAGTATTACAGCAGGGTTACAGGATACAGTTATAAACAAAAGTCAACTGCTTTCCTATTCACCAACATAAGCAAATGAAATCTGAAGTTAAATATCATTTACATTAGCACCAAAAAAATGAAATACCTAGGTATAAATCTAATAAAATATGTGTAAGATCTGTATGAGGAAATTACAAAACTCTGGTGAAAAAAAATCAAAGAACAACCAAATAGAGATCATTGCGTGTTCATGGATAGAAAAACTTAGTATTTTCAAGGTATAAGTTCTGCCCAACTTGATGAACAATTCAATGCAATCCCAAACAAAATCTCAACAAGTTTTTTTGTGGTTATTGACAAACTGATTTTAAAGTTTATATGGAAAGCAAAAGATCCAGAACAGCCAGCACAATTTTAAAGGAGAAAAAAAATCTGTAGGACCGACACTACCCAACTTCAAAACTTACTCTAAAGCTACAATAATCAAGACAATGTGGTATTGATGAAAGAATAGACAAGCAGAATGGAACAGAATAGAGAGCCCAGAGACAGACCCACACACAGTTAAGTATCTTTGGCAAGGGAACAAAAGCAAAACAATGGAGCAAAGACCAAGATAATCTTTTCAGCTAATGGTGCTGAAACAACTGGGTACCTGCATGCAAAAAAAAAAAAATAGTAATAATAATCAATCTAGACACAACCCTTACACCCGTCACAAAAATTAATTAAAAATGGATCCTAGACCTACATGTAAAATGCCTAACTATTAAACTTCTAGAAGATAACATAGAATAACATAAGTGTGACAATGACTAAATTTTTAGATACAATACCAAAGGCACAATCCATGAAAGAAATAATTGATAAACTGGACTTCATTAAAATTAAAACTTCTGCTCTGTGAAAGACAATCATCAAGAGAATAAGACAAGCCACAGACTGAGAGAAAATATTTGCAAGAGGTACATATGATAAAGGACAATCATCCAAAATATACAAAAACTCTTAAAACTCAGCAATAAGAAAACAACACAATTAAAAAACGGGCCAAAGACCTTAAGAAACAATATACAGATGGCCAATAAGCATATGAAACAATGCTCTATGTTGTATGTCATCAGGGAAATAGTTGAAAGCAACAATGAGATACCACTATAAAACAATTACAATGGCCAAAATCCTAAATACTGATGACACCAAATGGTGAGGATATGGAGCAACAGGGCTTCTCGCAAGTTGCTGGCAGGAATGCAAAATGGTACCACCACACTGGAAGACAGTTTGGCAGTTTCTTACAAAACTAAACATATCTTACCAAATGAGCTAACAAATGTGCTCCTTGGTATTTACCCAAAGAAGCTGGAAACATGTCCACCCAAAAACCTTTACAAGGATATTTATAGGAACTTTATTCATAATTGCCAAAACCTGAGGCAACCAAGATGCCCTTCAGTAGGTGAATAAATGGGTGAACTGTGTGTAGTACATCCAAACAATGAAGTATTATTTGACACTAAAAAACAATTTTAAATAAATGCACTATCAAGCCATGAAAAAACATGGATGAACTTTAAATGCACATTACTAAGTAAAAGCAGCCAATCTAAGAAGACTACAATTCCAAGTATATGACATTCTACAAAACTAGAGATAATAAAAAGGTCAGTGATTGCCAGAGGTTAGGAGGGAGGGATAAATAAATAGGCAGAGCACAAAGGATTTCTAGAACAGTGAAAATATCCTGTATACTATAATGATGGATACATGCCACTGTATATTTGTGCAAACCTGTGCACAGAATGTCCAAAACCAAGAGTGAAACATAATGTAAACTATGGACTTGGGGTGACTATGATGTGTTAATGTACATTCATCAATTGCAACAAACGTAACTCTCTGATGAGGAGATACTGATAATGGAGGAAACTATATATGCGTGGAGGCAGGACGTTATGAGGGAAAACTCTTACCTCCTCTTAATTTTGCTGTGAACCTAAAATGGCTCCAAAAAAGTAAAATTCATTAAAAAATATCATTTTTAAAACATAGAATCTATTTTGGGCGGGCTCCCACTGGTTAAATTTAGGCAATCTGAATGGAAGGAAGGAAGGAAGTATGGACAGACAGAAGGAAGACAGGCTTAGTAAAAAGGGGGAAAAAATCGTAACATTACAATGGAGAGATCTAGCTATCAGTGAAACAGCCTAACATTACTTGTCTCTTGATATACTATAAAAAGTACAGAGGATCACCTCTGAAATGTTCTGGCCAAGAATAACCTAAATTTAAGCAAATCTTTTAGATCTGCTTTCCAATTTACCAGAAATATAAAAGCTTAAGAAGCAAGTTAAAGAACATGATGAGGAAACATTAAAAAACATCCACCAGACAAATGCCCTAGTTGCCTTAGGAAGCTGGTATCATGAAGAAAGAGAGCAGGGTAAAGTTAAAAGGTAAAAGTTAAGTAAAAGATTTAAGAGGTGTAATATTCACATTCAGTGTATGGCCCCTAACAGGTTACTAGGTTTGAACAAACCATAAAAGGCACTTAGCGACAAATGAGGGAAGATGAATATAACCTATGTAGTTTATATATATAAAATACTTTGATTATGTAGAAAATGTTCCTGTTTTAGAGATGTCTACTGAAGTATTCAGTATTTAGTGATAATACATTTAATTCAAAATACTTGAAAAATTTTAAAAAGTCAAAAAAGGTCAGCTTGTCATTTGGTTCTCCTGTACAAAAGTAAAGAAATCTAATGCTTTTTCATAATAATAAACTTCTTTTTAATGTTTCCAAAATCAAAAAGAAAAAATTAACTTACCAGATAGTTTAAGTCTAATTTTCATGGAAATGACCACATGTTAAAAGCAAGTAACAAACAATATGGAATGCATTGTTAACCTAATGTGTTAGCTTTATTTGGAATTACATTTTGGAATTATCAACTAAGAAAACACAAGAACATAAAAAATTTCAACAAAAAAGTTGGCAGGGGGGTGTCGGGGAGAAGGCAGGCAAGACATAACTTACCTTTTTTGATATCATTCCAGCACCTGCACTGTGTTTTAGATCTCGAACTATACTGCATTCCATCACAATAAACTCCTCTAGCTGTTTGGGATGGCATAAACTATTGAAAGGGTGACTCCAGAAGATGCTCCCATTGATATCTGCAACTAAAAGTAAATATAAAACAGGATTAAAGATGCCGGCGTGAGAGGTGAGACAGAGGCTTCCTCCTAAAACCGCATATAATATGAAAATAAAGCTACTACACCTACTCTTGAAAGAGCAACGGGAAAGAGGACTACAACAAACTGCATACACATGGAGACAAGAGCAGCCCTCACAGAAAACGGTAATGTACGAAAGCTGTGGTCCTGTGGGATCCAAGCTCTTCCCCCACCCCACTCACCGGCAGGAGGAACAGGAACAGAGCACAGAGGGAGTGGAGAACTGGGACTGCTTAATACCTAACTCTGGAGATCTACTCTGGGAGCACAAACCTACATTTCATGGTGCTGGCAGGATACTCTTGTAATTAGGAGCTTGGAAAGCTAAGACAGGCGGAGTTCCTGGAGAGACTAAGATTCCGGCTGCTTGTGAGATCAGGGATCCATACCCAGCTGCTCTGGGATGGGGGAGGGGCAGGCAGTCTGAGAGACTTCCTGGCAGGGAGGACCTTGGAAGGAGGCCTGCTGAGGGGGCAAGGACTGCACGGAGCTTGCTGTTCGGGAGAAAGGACAGGTGGACAGGATTGTCCGGGTGTACTCTGCCCAGCAGATTGGAGTTTTCTGATCTTCAGGTGTGCCAGCTCCCTGGCTGCCTGCACGGCTCCAGGAACCCCTTCTGTGACAGGCAGACTAGTGCACCTTTCGCCTGGCCAGCCCCACCGGGCTTGCAAACCTGGAAGCCCTTCCCTGGTGTTGGGCCAGCCGGAGGGAGGATCTGTCTACAGCAACTAAAAAGGCAAAGCACAGAGGCTTATACCTGTGTGCTCAGCCCACTGGTTCAGACAGTAGAGACAGGCATAGCAGCCAGGAACCAGGAAACAGCCCTTTCCTGCCCCGAGGCACCAATACCACTCCCCTACAATCCCTGACATTGCTTCAGGGGCTGAGCAGCTCCAGAGAGTAGAGCTTCTGGGCACTAGAGGGCTCCATACACAAATATGAAACGCCAAAGGAACCTGGTCCAGAGTAAAATTATGAATACAACTCCTGAGAAAGATTTTAATGATATGGACCTTCTGACTCTCCCTGAAAGGGAGTTCAAAATAAAAATCATGAACATGCTCATGGAGGTACGGAAAGATATTCAAGAACTCAGGAATGAATTCCGGTTGGAGATCCAATCCTTGAAGAACACAATGGACGGTATTAAAAGCAGATTGGATATGGTGGAGGAGACGATAAGTGAAATAGAAACTAGAGAAGAGGAATACAAAGAAGTAGAGGTACTGAGAGAAAAAAGGATCTCTAAGAATGAAAGAATATTGAGAGAACTCTGTGACCAATCCAAACGGAACAATATTCGCATTATAGGAGTACCAGAGGAAGAACAGAGAGAAAAAGGGATAGAAAGTGTCTTTGAAGAAATAATTGCTGAAAACTTTCCAACACTGGGGAAGGAAATAGTCTCTCAGTCCACGGAAACCCACAGAACGCCCAACACAATGGACCCAAGGAAGACAACACCAAGACACATAATAATTATGATGGCAAAGGTCAAAGATAAAGACAGAGTATTAAAGGCAGCTAGAGAGAGAAAAAAGATCACCTACAAAGGAAAACCCATCAGACTATCATCAGACTTCTCAACAGAAACCTTACAGGCCAGAAGAGAATGGCATGATATATTTAACGTAATGAAACAGAAGGACCTCGAACCAAGAATATTGTATCCAGCACGATTATCATTTAAATATGACGCAGGGATTAAACAATTTCCAGACAAAGGAAAGTTGAAAGAGTTTTCCTCTCATAAACCACCACTACAGGATATCTTAAACGGACTGCTCTAGAGGGAAGCACCCCTAAAGCTAAAAAGATGTCACCAGAGAAAATAAAATCATAGCAAAGAAAGCAGACCATCCAAATACTAACTGAAGGCAAAGAATAAAACACCCAATATATAAAGAATGGAGGAGGAAGAATAGGAAGGGAGAGATAAAGAAACATCAGACGACGTTCACAATAACTTAGCAAGAGAGTTAAGTTAGATTGTTAGATAGTAAAGAGGCAACCCTTGAACCTTTGGTAACCACGAATCTAAAGCCAGTGATGGCAATAAGTACATATCTATCAATAATCACCCTAAATGTAAATGGACTGAATGCACCAATCAAAAGACACAGAGTAACAGAGTGGATAAAAAAGTAAGACCCATCTATATGATGCTTACAAGTGACTCACCTCAAACTCAAAGATATACACAGACTAAAAGAGAAGGGATGGAAAAAGATATTTCATGCAAACAACAAAGAGAAAAAAGGAGGTGTTGCAGTACTTGTATCAGATAAAATAGACTTCAAAACGAAGAAAGTAGCAAGAGATAAAGAAGGACATTACATAATGATGAAGGGGTCAGTCCAACAAGAAGATATAACCATTATAAACATATATGCACCCAACACAGGAGCACCAACATTTGTGAAACAAATACTAACAGAATTGAAGGAGGAAATAGACAACAATGCATTCATTTTAGGAGACTTCAACACACCACTCACTCCAAAGGATAGATCAATCAGACAGAGAATAAGTAAAGACACAGAGGCACTGAACAACACACTAGAACAGATGGACCTAACAGATATCTACCGAACTATGCACCCAAAAGCAGCACGATACACATTCTTCTCAAGTGCACATGGAACATTTTCCAGAATAGACCACATACTAGGCCACAAAAAGAACCTCAGTAAATTCAAAAATATTGAAATCCTACCAACCAACTTCTCAGATCACAAAGGTATAAAACTAGAAATAAATTTTAGAAAAAATCAAAAAGGCTCACAAATAAATGGAGACTTAACAACATTCTCCTAATTAATCAATGGGTCAATGACCAAATTAAAACAGAAATCAAAGAATATATGAAGTCTAATGACAACAACAACACAAACCCACAACTTCAGTGGGACGCAGCAAAGGCAGTTCAAAGAGGAAAGTATATTGCAATCCAGGCCTATTTAAAGAAGGAAGAGCATTCCCAAATAACAGTCTAAAGACACAATTATTGAAATTGGAAAAAGAAGAACAAATGAGGCCCAAAGTCACCAGAAGGAGGGAGATAATAAAGATCAGAGAAGAAATAAATAAAATTGAGAAGAAAACCAAAAGCTGGTTCTTTGAAAAAATAAACAAAATAGATAAACCCCTAGCCAGACTCATTAAGAGAAAAAGAGAATCTACACACATAAACAGAATCAGAAATGAGAAAGGAAAAATAACGACGGACCCCACAGAAATACAAAGAATTATAGGAGAATATTATGAGCATCTGTATGCTAACAAGCTGCAAAACCTAGAAGAAATGGACAACTTCTTAGAAAAATACAACCTTCCAAGACTGACCAAGCAAGAAACAGAAAAACTAAACAGACCAATCACCAGTAACGAAATTGAATCAGTAATCAAAAAACTACCCAAGAACAAAACCCCGGACCTGATGGATTCACCTCTAAATTCTACCACACATATAGAGAAGAAATAACACCCATTCTCCTTAAAGTTTTCCAAAAAATAGAAGAGGACAGAATACTTCCAAACTCTTTCTATGAAGCCAGCATCACTCTAATACCAAAACTGGGCAAAGACCTCACCAAAAAAGAAAATTACAGACCTATATCCCTGATCAACGTAGATGCAAAAATACTCAACAAAATATTAGCAAACCGAATTCAAAAATACATCAATAGGATCATTCACTATGACCAAGTGGGATTCATACCAGGGATGCAAGGATGGTACAACATTTGAAAATCCATCAACATCATCCACCACATCAACAAAAAGAAGAACAAAAACCACATGATCATCTCCATAGATGCTGAAAAAGCATTTGACAAAATTCAGCATCCATTCATGATTAAAACTCTCAACAAAATGGGTATAGATGGCAAGTACGTCAACATCATAAAGGCTATATATGACAAACCCACAGCTAACATCATACTTAACAGAGAGAAGCTGAAAGCTTTTCACCTAAGATCGGGAACAAAACAGGGATGCCCACTCTCTCCACTGTTATTCAACATAGTACTGGAGGTCCTAGCCACGGCAATCAGACAAAACAAAGACATACAAGGCATCCAGATTGGTAAAGAAGAAGTCAAATTGTCACTATTTGCAGATGATATGATACTGTACATAAAAAACCCTAAAGACTCCACTCCAAAACTACTAGAACTAATATCTGAATTCAGCAAAGTTGCAGGATATAAAATTAACACACAGAAATCTGTTGCTTTCCTATACACTAATGATGAACTAACAGAAAGAGAAATCAGAAAAACAATTCCATTTACAATTGCATCAAAAAGAATAAAATACCTAGGAATAAACCTAACGAAGAAGTGAAAGACCTGTACTCTGAAAACTACAAGACACTCCTAAGAGAAATTAAAGAGGACACTAACAAATGGAAATGCATCCCATGCTCTTGGCTAGGAAGAATAAATATTGTCAAAATGGCTATACTACCTAAAGAAATCTACAGATTCAACGCAATCCCTATCAAACTACCAACAGCATTCTTCAATGAACTGGAACAAATAACTCAAAAATTCGTATGGAACCAGAAAAGACCCCGAATAGCCAAAGCAATTCTGAGAAGGAGGAATCAAACAGGGGGGATTACACTCCCTGACTTCAAGCTCTACTACAAAGCCACAGTAATCAAGACAATTTGGTACTGGCACAAAAACAGACCCACAGACCAGTGGAACACAATAGAAAATCCAAACATTAACCCAAACACCTACAGTCAATTAATATTTGATAAAGGAGCCTTGGATATACAATGGGGAGATGACAGCCTCCTCAGCAGCTGGTGTTGGAAAAACTGGACAGCTACATGTAAGAGAATGAAACTGGACTACTGTCTAGCCCCATACACAAAGGTAAACTCAAGGTGGATCAAAGACATGAATGTAAGTCATGAAACCATAAAACTCTTAGAAAAAAACATAGGCAAAAATCTCTTGGACATAAACATGAGCGACTTCTTCATGAACATATTCCGCCGGGCAAGGGAAACCAAAGCAAAAATGAACAAGTGGGACTATATCAAGCTGAAAAGCTTCTGTACAGCAAAGGACACCATCAGTAGAACAAAAAGACATCCTACAGTATGGGAAAATATATTCATAAATGATGCATCTGATAAGGGGGTGACATCCAAAATATATAAAGAACTCAAGCACCTTAACAAACAAAAAGCAAATAATGCAATTAAGAAATGGGCAGAGGACATGAGTAGACACTTCTCTAAAGAAATTCAGATGGCCAACAGGCACATGAAAAGATGCTCCACATCGCTAATCATCAGAGAAATGCAGATTAAAACCACAATGAGATATCACCTCACACCAGTGAGGATGGCCAACATTCAAAACACAAACAACAACAAATGTTGGCGAGGATGTGGAGAAAAGGGAACCCTCCTACACTGCTCGTGGGAATGCAAATTAGTTCAAACATTGTGGAAAGCAGTATGGAGGTTCCTCAAAAAACTTAAAATAGAAATACCATTTGACCCTGGAATCCCACTCCTAGGAATTTACCCTAAGAATGCAGCAGCCCAGTTTCAAAAAGACAGATGCACCTCTATGTTTATTGCAGAACTATTTACAATAGACAAGAAATGGAAGCAACCTAAGTGTCCATCAGTAGATGAATGGATGAAGAAGATGTGGTACATATACACAATGGAATATTATTCAGCCATAAGAAGAAAACAAATCCTACCATTTGTAACAACCTGGATGGAGTTAGAGGGTATTATGCACAGTGAAATAAGCCAAGCCGAAAAAGACAAGTATCAAATGATTTCACTCATATGTGGAGTATAAGAACAAAGAAAAAACTGAAGGAACAAAACAGCAGCAGACTCACAGAACCCAAGAATGGACTAATAGTTACCAAAGGGAAAGGGACTGGGGAAGATGGGTGGGAAGGGAGGGATAAGAGGGTAAAAGGGGTATTACGATTAGCAGACGCAAGGTAGCAGGGGCACAGGGAGGGCTGTACAACTCAGAGAAGACAAGTAGTGACTCTATAGCATCTCACTACGCTGATGGATAGTGACTGTAATGGGGTTGGTGGGGGGGACCTGATGAAGGGGGTAGTTTAATCACCATAATATTGCATATGTAATTGTAGGTTAATGATACCAAAATAAATTGTTAAAAAAAAAAAAAAAGCAACACCTATCTATTTGCTGCTTACAAGAGACTCACCTCAAACCCAAACATATACACAGACTAAAAGTAAAGGGATGGAAAAAGATATTTCATGCAAACAACAAGGAGAAAAAGCAGGTGTTGCAGCACTTGTTTCAGACAAAATAGACTTCAAAACGAAGAAAGTAGCAAGAGATAAAGAAGGACATTACATAATGATAAAGGGGTCAGTCCAACAAGAAGATATAATCATTATAAATATATATGCACCCAACACAGGAGCGCCACCATATGTGAAACAAATACTAACAGAATTGAAGGAGGAAATAGACAGCAATGCATTCATTTTAGGAGACTTCAACACACCACTCACTCCAAAGGACAGATCAACCAGACAGAGGATAAGTAAAGACACAGAGGCACTGAACAACACACTAGAACAGATGGACCTAACAGATATCTACCGAACTATGCACCCAAAAGCAGCATGATACACATTCTTCTCAAGCGCACATGGAACATTTTCCAGACTAGACCACATACTAGGCCACAAAAAGAACCTCAGT
>JAQQAC010008350.1:54602-72781 GCA_029783875.1 Phataginus tricuspis | reverse complement strand
GAAGTGAAAGACCTGTACTCTGAAAACTACAAGACACTCCTAAGAGAAATTAAAGAGGACACTAACAAATGGAAATGCATCCCATGCTCTTGGCTAGGAAGAATAAATATTGTCAAAATGGCTATACTACCTAAAGAAATCTACAGATTCAACGCAATCCCTATCAAACTACCAACAGCATTCTTCAATGAACTGGAACAAATAACTCAAAAATTCGTATGGAACCAGAAAAGACCCCGAATAGCCAAAGCAATTCTGAGAAGGAGGAATCAAACAGGGGGGATTACACTCCCTGACTTCAAGCTCTACTACAAAGCCACAGTAATCAAGACAATTTGGTACTGGCACAAAAACAGACCCACAGACCAGTGGAACACAATAGAAAATCCAAACATTAACCCAAACACCTACAGTCAATTAATATTTGATAAAGGAGCCTTGGATATACAATGGGGAGATGACAGCCTCCTCAGCAGCTGGTGTTGGAAAAACTGGACAGCTACATGTAAGAGAATGAAACTGGACTACTGTCTAGCCCCATACACAAAGGTAAACTCAAGGTGGATCAAAGACATGAATGTAAGTCATGAAACCATAAAACTCTTAGAAAAAAACATAGGCAAAAATCTCTTGGACATAAACATGAGCGACTTCTTCATGAACATATTCCGCCGGGCAAGGGAAACCAAAGCAAAAATGAACAAGTGGGACTATATCAAGCTGAAAAGCTTCTGTACAGCAAAGGACACCATCAGTAGAACAAAAAGACATCCTACAGTATGGGAAAATATATTCATAAATGATGCATCTGATAAGGGGGTGACATCCAAAATATATAAAGAACTCAAGCACCTTAACAAACAAAAAGCAAATAATGCAATTAAGAAATGGGCAGAGGACATGAGTAGACACTTCTCTAAAGAAATTCAGATGGCCAACAGGCACATGAAAAGATGCTCCACATCGCTAATCATCAGAGAAATGCAGATTAAAACCACAATGAGATATCACCTCACACCAGTGAGGATGGCCAACATTCAAAACACAAACAACAACAAATGTTGGCGAGGATGTGGAGAAAAGGGAACCCTCCTACACTGCTCGTGGGAATGCAAATTAGTTCAAACATTGTGGAAAGCAGTATGGAGGTTCCTCAAAAAACTTAAAATAGAAATACCATTTGACCCTGGAATCCCACTCCTAGGAATTTACCCTAAGAATGCAGCAGCCCAGTTTCAAAAAGACAGATGCACCTCTATGTTTATTGCAGAACTATTTACAATAGACAAGAAATGGAAGCAACCTAAGTGTCCATCAGTAGATGAATGGATGAAGAAGATGTGGTACATATACACAATGGAATATTATTCAGCCATAAGAAGAAAACAAATCCTACCATTTGTAACAACCTGGATGGAGTTAGAGGGTATTATGCACAGTGAAATAAGCCAAGCCGAAAAAGACAAGTATCAAATGATTTCACTCATATGTGGAGTATAAGAACAAAGAAAAAACTGAAGGAACAAAACAGCAGCAGACTCACAGAACCCAAGAATGGACTAATAGTTACCAAAGGGAAAGGGACTGGGGAAGATGGGTGGGAAGGGAGGGATAAGAGGGTAAAAGGGGTATTACGATTAGCAGACGCAAGGTAGCAGGGGCACAGGGAGGGCTGTACAACTCAGAGAAGACAAGTAGTGACTCTATAGCATCTCACTACGCTGATGGATAGTGACTGTAATGGGGTTGGTGGGGGGGACCTGATGAAGGGGGTAGTTTAATCACCATAATATTGCATATGTAATTGTAGGTTAATGATACCAAAATAAATTGTTAAAAAAAAAAAAAAAAGCAACACCTATCTATTTGCTGCTTACAAGAGACTCACCTCAAACCCAAACATATACACAGACTAAAAGTAAAGGGATGGAAAAAGATATTTCATGCAAACAACAAGGAGAAAAAGCAGGTGTTGCAGCACTTGTTTCAGACAAAATAGACTTCAAAACGAAGAAAGTAGCAAGAGATAAAGAAGGACATTACATAATGATAAAGGGGTCAGTCCAACAAGAAGATATAATCATTATAAATATATATGCACCCAACACAGGAGCGCCACCATATGTGAAACAAATACTAACAGAATTGAAGGAGGAAATAGACAGCAATGCATTCATTTTAGGAGACTTCAACACACCACTCACTCCAAAGGACAGATCAACCAGACAGAGGATAAGTAAAGACACAGAGGCACTGAACAACACACTAGAACAGATGGACCTAACAGATATCTACCGAACTATGCACCCAAAAGCAGCATGATACACATTCTTCTCAAGCGCACATGGAACATTTTCCAGACTAGACCACATACTAGGCCACAAAAAGAACCTCAGTAAATTCAAAAATATTGAAATCCTACCAACCAACTTCTCAGATCACAAAGGTATAAAACTAGAAATAAATTTCAGAAAGAAATCAAAAAGGCTCACAAATACATGGAGACTTAACAACATTCTCCTAATTAATCAATGGGTTAACAACCAAAACAGATATCAAAGAACATATGGAGACTAATGACAATAACAACACAAAGCCACAACTTCTGTGGGACGCAGCAAAGGCAGTTCTAAGAGGAAAGTATATTGCAATCCAGGCCTATTTAAAGAAGGAAGAAGATTCCCAAATGAATAGTCTAAAGACACAATTACTGAAATTGGAAAAAGAAGAACAAATGAGGCCCAAAGTCACCAGAAGGAGGGACATAATAAAGATCAGAGAAGAAATAAATAAAATTGAGAAGAATAAAACAATGGAAAAAATATATATATATACAACATTAAAGAACAAAAGAATTAAGGTATTGCAAATGTGTTAACTAGGAAATGTTGGTATAAACAAACTTGGAAGCATCAGATCAACAAGAACCACAGTGGCAACTCACTCTCTAGAACCATCATTTCTTCCTGTAAATCAACCCCCAACTTCTACAGCATAAAAGAAACATCAGGTATTAAACATACCTTAAGTAGTTACTATTATAATACCACAGAGCTGAGTGCCTTTAAAATAAGATCAGATCCAATCAGTTGCATAGTTGTTTCATATGTTAGCGTTTTATTTTCTAAACATCAGTCATCTCAGCTGCTTAGTTTATGGAAAATAAAAGTTCTACCTCATAGATGTTCATCCCAATACTGCAAACAGATGTTTGATAAATTCTAACTGACAAGAATAATGAATAACTTTCTATAAAATATCAAAACAAACCCAATGTTTTACAACAGAAAACTGGTATTACAGGAAATATATAAAAAAGATCAAGAAATAGGAGATGCAATGAAGTACTAAGATACTTATCAAAATGAGGTCTTCTTTAAAAACGTTTTTTAAAGAGAATTTTAAAGATTATGTATAATGATGAAATTTGTTAGAATTCATATTTAAACTAAATATTCTACTGGATTACAAGTCAAAAAATCAAATTTTAAGATATTTGCTACATGCTAAAATTTGGTAATGAATTTAATAGTTATAAAATTAATAAATGAGATAAATAAATAAGTCAATTTCAGTAAAAATGGACTAAACCCATATTTTTTAAAGTTCACAGAATTGTTTCTTCAAACAAAAAACACAAGGGTAACTTATCAAAAATTTTAAAAACTCCACTGTTTGTAAGAATTAAAGAGCAGTTAAAATTTTTAACTGGTCTTTCAAACCAGTATCACTGAGAATGTTTGATAAAATTAACAACATAAATTATTACTGCTTACCACAACTGTCAAGGCAATCTATTCTTAAAACTTACCTTGTAAGGTATTTGGATCTATGAGATGGATGGCACTGGTTACTCGAATACACACACAAATCTGGTTCATATTTCCCAGGCTTTGTGCCAGTTTTGGAGACAGACAAACAACATTATCCTAGGCATAAGAACTAACATTTAGAATGAAGCAAATCCTAAATAAGATTCCAATAAACACTCATCAATGTAAATCCAGTCCACATGCATTTGACCAAACCAAAATGTTATTTTTAATTTTATGTATCAACAAAGAGCCTAAAGGAAAGAATCAGACCTTAGAGAATAGCAAATAAGTTGTATGCCTTCTTAAGATTATATGTATGTCTTAATAAAAATGCTTTAAAAATTCTAGATCCAATTCACCATGATATTACATTTATTTCAAGTTTATTGAAGTGAATGCTTAACTAAATATTATAAACATCAGGAGAGTGATTTCCTAAATCTACTTGTGACTTCTATCTCCACAACAAATTTCAGAGAAGCAATACGTTTCTCTTTCATAGCTACATGTATCAATATGTACTCAAAGATTTAATGCCCAGAAAGGCCATGTCTATATGTACATTGGGAGATAGTAACAACAATGTGGTTACCTGTTAAGTAACAACAATGTGGTTACCTGTTTTTAAACTATTAAGATGTAAAAAGGATCTGGGTTACAGTTTAAGCTCTATCTAGTCACATCATGGTCTCCACTGAAAGGACATTCTTGCATTCCTAATAGCACCTAGCCCAGTCCCGTTTTTAAGTTAAGAGTCTATAATGATTAAATTTAAAAAATCCTTTGCATTATGTATTCATCCAGTTATTTGTATGCATCAATCAATACACTTAATATACGAGGCCTAAATATGCCCTTACACCTAGATTCACATTTCCCAGGCTTTGTGCCAGGAAAATATTCACTGTTTTAAACCAGGGGTCTTCAAAATTATGACCCTTAGCCAAATTTAGCCCACCCTCCACTTCTTTAAATAAAGTTTTGCTGGAATATATCCTCCACCACTTGTTTACTTATTATCCATGGCTGCTATCCATGGGACAGCAGCAAAGTTGAGTAGTTACAAAAGAGACTCTATGGCCGGAAACCTGAAAATATTTACTATACTTTTTACAGATACAGTTTGCTCATACTGTTTTAAGCCATCATTTCATCCTTCATACTGTCCTACACCATAAATTAGAGTCACAGACCTAGGCACAAATCCTGGCTTCATCATCTGTAGTTAAATAACTCCAGACAAGTCATTTAACCTCCCCACAAGCTTCAATTTCCCTATCTTCAAAATGATATGATTTACCCCTTTTATTATGGGGCACGAAAAGGTGAAAATACACTCAAGTACTTATAGATACTAACTTTATAAAATGTTCACAGTAAATTATGGCACTTATCATTACTAGTGATTTAAATATCAACATATAAGTTCCTTTATGGCAGAGATCTCTAGATACATCATCCTTAATACACAGTCTTCTATATAATAGATCCTCAATAACCATTTGTTGAATTTTAGTTCATTATATATTTATAAAGCAAGGTTTTTTACCTTAGTATAATTAAAATGAAATGCTAATCTACATTTAAAATGTCAGATGTTTATAAATTAAAAAAAAAAAAGATTCTCTGACCTCATTTCTACACTACTGCTTAATTTCATCATGGCAAAATCCAATTTGCACATATTCCAGAGTGGTTCACTGTTATTTATTTTAGTGTTATTTCCTATATTCAAAGTCTCATTAAATGTCATGTATCCCCTCGGATCACAAATTTTAAGGAATCTGAATATTAAAAAAACTGTAACCAGGCCTTTTAATTAGTACAACAAAATGAAAGGTATACTAATTTATAATGTTAAGCATGATTACTTTTTAACATGGCTGATTGTGTCAGAAATCATTTAAGAATTTACCCCAGAAGGCAATCAGGATCTAATAATTACAAATAAAGCAATTAATCACCTCTACTTTTATAGACATGGATTGAGAAAAAGTACCTTGCATATAGGAACAATTTCCACAGAAAAAGTACTTTTGTAATTGTACGTGTTACTATGGATATCCTGAGAGATCAGTCTCTGTGAGGCCTTGTATCTATTAAGAGAAAAAGTTAATAGTAAAAAGACAAAAGTCCTTACTTATATAGTCTCAGTAATACTAGCTTTAATCAAGTCAAATCATCACTGTCCAAGGTCCTGATGCCTGCTATGGCAATGCCTTATTTCATCCACTTACATTTCAAAACTTTCTCCAAACTGACTGCATCTTATCAATTTTCAACTTCATCTACTCAAAATCTCCAAAACATGCCCTTGGCTTAGACCAATCTAATCTATATATAGCATTCATTAAAAGCCACACTAATGTTCACTCCAACTCTTTGTACTGATCACACCTTTCAATATAAATTCTACCTTTGAAAACTTCCCATTTTAGGAGGTTACTTCCTCCCCTACGAAATCTCCAAAGCCCTATACTACCATCATTCTTTTCTTTTCTTTAAGTATATTCAATCACTGGTTCAGCATTATAGTGGTTATGATCATAGAGTGAGGTCTAGTTCCCAAGAGATTCTTAACCTAATATTTGGCTAATACTTCCCTTAAAGTGATTACTGCAATAAATGCTATTAACTGATTGTGTAAGTATTACTACTACATTTTTAAATATTTTAACAAAAGAGAATTTGTCTAAGCCTAAAAAGTAGATATGATCTACATCCGTTCCCAGGTCCTTGAACTTAATCACATTTAGGTTCAGAACATACCTACAGGGAACTGTACACTGAAGAAATTCTACCATCTTCTGAGCATGTTGTTTTGAAGAATAATAGAAATCCAGGCCATCTTTTATAAAAAAAAAAAAAACACATGAAAATAATTCAACAAAATAAGGTCTTCATCTACTAACATAGTATTATCACAAGTTAAATGTGTATTAATCAAATTATTAGGAAATATTAAAAATATATTGAAGCCACAACAGATTAAGGATAGCATAACACTTAAGATTTATTTAACAAAAGGATAAATGCTAACAAAAGAAAACAAGATTCACAATTTTAATTTCAGACAAAATTAAATTCAAAGTCAAGTGTGGAGGGAAAAACATTAAACAGGAGAGGAGGAGGATATTTTATGTAATAAATTGAACAATTTACCAAGAAGACAATCGGAATGCATCTAATACCATAGCCTTGAGATACAAAAAACAGAAACTATTAAAAAGAAGAAATCAACAAATGTTAACACACAGACAATCACTGTGGGGCCTAGTATAAGACTATCACAACCAAAATGACCAAATTGACCAAAAGTAGGAGGGAAGGATACTTAGAACCTGAATAATCAATTCTCAAGGTTGATTTAATTGAAATTATAGAACACAGTCCCAAGAAACAACACATATTATTTTTAAACATCCATACAACACTCATAAAATAAGCATGTACTAACATTTTTTAGCTTTTTCAATAAATTCCAAATAATAAAATTACTTGAGACATTATCTGATCACAATATAGTACATTAAAAATCGGCAACAAAGGGATAACTAAAAGCAAATGTACCAACGAAACGTTTAGAGATGGTCTTCCAAACTCAGCTAACTAGGAAACTAAAATAACTCAGAAAAGCCAAAACAATTTTGAAGATGAATAAAGTTGTCAGGACTTTATACTTCCCAACTTCAAAACCTGGTAACTTTAAGTAATCAAGACAGTGGGGTACTGGCATTAAGGATAGATATATAGATCTATGGAACAGACTTTGAGAATCCAGAAACAAACTCTTAACATTTATAGTCAAAAGATCTTTGGCAGATACAAAGGAAAGAATAATCTTTTCACTGGGAAAACAGGATAGCTACATGGAGAAAGATGAATTTAGACCCTTATCTCACACCTTGCACAAAATTTAACTTAAAAGGATTGGACCTAAATATAAAAGCTACAACTATAAAACATTTGAAAGAAACACAGGAAAAAACTTTGTGGCATTCATTATATACAGGAGTCCTTAAACATGACACCAGCACAACAGAAAAAAGGAAAAAATAGATAAATTGGACTTGGAAATGTAAAACTTTTGCAATTCAAGACACCATTAAGAGCAAACATCACACTTCCTGATTTCAAAATATATTACAAAGCTATAGTAATCAAAACAGTATGGACTGCCTATAGACCAATGGATCAGAATACAGCCCAGAAATCCATTCACACATATACATCCTGATCATCAACAGTGCCAAGAATACACAAGGGAAAAAGGACTGCCCTTCAACAAATGGTGTTGGGAAAATTGGATATCTACATGCAAAAGAATAAAACAGGATCCCTTATACCATACAAAAAAATCAATGCAAAAATGGTTTAAAGACTCAAATATTAAGACCCAAAACTATAAAACTCCCAGAAGAAAACACAGGGAAAAAGCTTCGTGACACTGGTCTTGGCAGTAATTTCACAGATATGACACCAAAAACACAGACAACAAAAACAAAAATAAATAAGGACTACATCAAACTAAAATGCTTCTGCACAGAAAAAGAAACAACACAGTAAAAAGGCAAGCTACAAAATGGGAAAAAATATTTGCAAACCATTATCTGACAAGAGGTTAATCTCCAAAATATATTAGAACTCCTACAAGTCAAGGGCAAAAAAAACTAACAAGCTGATTAAAAAATGGGCAGAGTAACGATACAGACATTTCTCCAAAGGTGGTATACAAATGGCCAAGGGTATATGAAAAATGCTCAGTGTCACTAATCATCAGGGTAGTGCAAAATAAAACCATACATAGATATCACTTCACATCTGTCAGGATGGTTATTATCAAAAAACACAAAAACAAAAGAGTTAATATTAGTTAGGATATGGAAAAATTGGAACCCTTGTACACTGCAAGTAGGAATGCAAAATAGTGAAGCTACCATGGAAAATAATATGAAAGTTCAACAAAAAATCCAAAATACAATTACCATACAATCCAGTAATCCAACTGCTATGTATTTATCCAAACGAACTAAAATCAGTACCTCAAAGAGTAGTAACTCCTATATTTACTGTAGGCCTATTCACAATAGCCAAGATGATGGATACCACAGTGGTATTAAAATACCAAAACAGAACCACATGGAAAGGTTTTCAAATAAGTGAAGATGGCAAGTCACAGAATATTACAGAATGGTCTAACCCTATCACAATTCACATAGGGGGAACCAGCTCTATCACAGTTTACTTACTTGTGGAAATAACAAATGGATAAAAGGGAGGTAGGAGTCCTTTATTCATATATACTTCTTTGTTTAAATTTTTACTATTATTGTGATTTCTAAAAACAAAGTTACAAATAAACAAAGATACATTTAAACCAAACAAAGAACCAGTAGGGAGAAAAAAAGATTAAGTCTTCTGGATGAAAAAAAGGGTTAAACTTGGACATTTTTTAGTTTTGAAAGACTGCAAAAATATATTCCAGGATGTATCCAAGTCTTTTGCTACGAAAAATTCTGTGTGAAGATAATTCTGCCATGGTGAAAAGCAGTAATGTTTTCTTTCTTAGCTATAATTTGGGTCTCCTTAATCCCCAAAAGAGTTACTCAAAACAAAGTTACTCATAACAAGGATATATTTTTACTGGCGGCTAGCCACAAATAGCCAGGCACTATGTTAAACAGGCAAGAAGGTACCTAATCCACAATAAGTATTCACTAAACTGTGTTTCACCAATTGAGACTGTTAACATTATGTCTACTGGTGATGTGCTCAGGTCAGATACAAAGCTTTCAAGATTTTCTCCAGGTGACCTAACTGATACTCACTTCCCCCAATTTTAAAGACCCAAGACCACATTTCTAAGATCAACAAGTAACAGATCAGTATTAACAGTGGAACTCCCACTTTTAAAATAAGGTGCATAAGAATTTGGTTATTTCTTTAAGAACAGCTCTCTAAGCCTAGTATTTTAGAGACTAGGAAAACAATTTCCACATCAACTCGTAGCAAGCTAAAAATATTAACCTTCATCAAGAGATTTTAGTGTTTGCTAAATAATATTTATGTTTTCTATTATTAATTAAAGAAATATTCATCCACTATTCTACATCAACAGTACTAAGGAAGAATATACTCTAAGGAGTCATGAAATTATGCAAAAATTTTTTATTCCACCTTCAAAAAATCTAATTATGTCATTTGTATGACTGTTTATTACTGAGTATAGACTTCTGATTTAATGTATCCATCACAGATGCCTCTAGACATATGAAAAACAGAACTATTACAAAAGAACAGATCTCAAAAATAATTTTCTTTTAATCAGAAACTGATCTTTGCTTAAGACAAGTTTTTGATGAATTTCCTATCATAGCAGTTTACCTTCTATTAATGTAGTTACTGGTTTAATCATTAGTATAAATCAAAATTAAATTGAAATAAATGTAATAAATTAAAATAAGATAAAAATTCAGTTTCTCAGATGCACTAGCCACATTTCAAGTAGTCAATAGCCACATATGGCTAGTGGCTACCATATCAGATAATGCACAGAAAGAACTAAGATTTGCTTTTTCCTAATAAAAAGTTCTTTTGTATAGTACTATTCAAAATATTATCTATAAAGATAAAAGACTTTTGGGTTAGTTGAAATTCTTACATCATTTCAAGTTTTTAAAAATTTTAACTTACCATGAATCTCTTTAATACGAAGTGTATTCTGATACATTCCATATTTCAAAATCAACTGTTCCAAATAGTAGAAAGTTTTTTTGTGCAAAGTCTAAACACAAATGCAAAAGATTAATAAATGAAATGCAAAAAAACAACTGAAGTAAAAAACCATCTGCAGATATGGCACAGTGATTTTTAAAACAAAAACAATCTTCAAAGGTTATCTAAAATCTGACCTACACTATCCCTGCTGACTTAAGGATTTGGAAAGGGAGGAGGAGGTTTTACTAGCTGTTTATAATTGACAAAGATGAAATGCAAGATGGAGGACTCACTCATCATCTTTCTCTCCTTACCTTTTGCCTGACTTGAACAACTGCCTTCCAAAAATCCTTGGCTTCTACTCTATGGCAATCTCCACACATTTGGGGTTGAACAACATAATCCACCACAAATACTTGCTGAAGGATAGCACCATTCATCACCTGATAAAGAAAACAATTAGTCTTTCTTTTCCTTTCTGTTTAATAACAAATATTTTTCTTAAAAGAAAATGCTTTAATATTTAACTTAAAATCCTTCTCCAAGAATACTTTGAGTACGTCAACAATAAATCATTTAAATTTAAAGTCATATGTTATATTACTTCAAGAAAGAAAAACAAGTTTAATTCCTAGGATTTATTAGATTAACATTTCAAATTTATCTTTAGTTCAAGTGGTTGTGAAGATACTCTTTGAAGAATTTTTCTATCTAAATAAGTGTCCGTATGTGTGTAGATAAAATTCATCCTTAGAAAAAAGACAAAACTCTCAGAAGAAAACATGCCTTAATACAATTGTTCCCCAACACAGCCAATCATCAGAAATCATCGGGGAATCTTTTTAAATATACTGATTCTTGGGTTTCACATGCAGTTGAATCCAGTATGATTCAGTGACTATGAGTCAGGACGATCAGCCAAATTTGAGAAACAATGCCTCAGCTCATGCTTTTACTTCAATCTTCTCCCTACTATAAATAACTTTGAAAAGATTATCTTAGCCCACTAATCATGAACAATAATTGCTCTTATTAGTGACCTGATTATCAGTACAGATAATCGAAAAGACTACACTTAAAACTAAGAGGATATTCTTTTCCTTCTAAGCTATTCAAGCAGAGCTCCTCCTACACTTTATCACCACCTACACTTTAACCATGCTGAGAAAATTATGTACAGCTTACCTCTTTCTGAATAGTCAGTTTAACTTTAAGTCTCTTAGAATGGGGCTCAGTCCAAACAAAGCCTGCATCAACAAGCCGTACCTTCAATAAAACACAAGCAAAAAGAAACCTAAGTTCCCATCTATAGTAAAAGATAAAAGAACAATTCATTAACAAATAGATTTCATAAGATACTTAAGGAATCTGTTATTAGCACCACAATCTAGCATCACCAGTTAAAAAACATTTATCATCAGGGGTATGAAAACAAAAACAGCAAATAAAAGGACAATTTAATGACTTATATTAATGCAACTGGTATAATTTGAGCAAAAATTAAAATACATGCATATGAAAAAAAACTCTTCCCTAAAAACAAAAAAAACACTGTTTTTGAATGGAAATTTGAAGGGAACCAGATTATCTGAGCCATTTGACAGAGTCCAGGCCCAGAGGCGACCCCAGAAGAACTGGAGAAGCCCGACCTGTTCCCCCTCATTTCTATTTTACTTCTTGCTGTTCTTTGCATTCTCATAATATTTTTCTGTTCAGTGGTTAGAGAACATCCTGTAAGTTCTACTTCTGAGAAATTGGATTTAGATGCTGGAAGCCGACCTATTCCACCTGCCTGATGACACAGCCCAGGAGGCTGATGGATGGATGCCGCACAGCAGGCCTCCAAAGGGGAAGCTACTCATATCTCTTCTATTGTTTCATCTGACCATTTCCCCATTCTGAACAGCCCTCACTAATCAGAAAAAGCCCCTAGAAAAAAGACTAGCAGGAGCCCTGGAGCATCTGACCATTTCCCCATTCTGAACAGCCCTCACTAATCAGAAAAAGCCCCTAGAAAAAAGACTATCAGGAGCCCTGGAGCACTCATAAAACTCAGCTTATGACTCTGCACATTCCCCTCAGGCCTGTGGGCTATTGTCCTTGGGTTGAAAAGTAGAGGAGAATGACTTCAGAATACCCCTCCCTGGTCAAATTAGCTTCTAGAAAAAACAAGAGGTGACTGAGTGTAGGTCAGGAAAATAGGTGGAAAAATATTGGTAGAGTTCCCTTTATGAATTATTACTATAGAAATTACAGTAAGCATTGTTATACTCAAAATCAACAGAATGAGTGTTGCTCATTCTCCCATAAATAAATGAAAGGAAAAAACATGCCCTCGCAGTAAGCCTAAATGAGAGTCCAGTCAAACAAGTTTTAAGACACAAAGCACTGTAATGCCTTGAAGGAATTTAGCCTGAGGTTAGGATCTAAAGGTATGAGAGCAACAAATCTTGGAGAGGGAAGAGTGGTGACTTTTCAGGGTCAAGAAAGCAGAAGGACATTCCTAGAATAAGATTATGCCATAAATCACTGAATGACACATATTTTATGATAATTTTATGATGATTTTTTGTAAACCAACCCCCTATATATTGCTTGAAGTTTCTGCCAATAAACAGGCTAGACCAGCTCAGCATCTTTGCTAGTGTCTGCGTCCTCACTACCTTCGCCGACGCCGTCTCACTCCCCTTCGACACCTCACCCCGGCTGGAGCTGGACTCCGGCAGAAATTATACTTTTTTAAAAGAAAGCAAAGATCTGGTAACCCCATCTTCTACTAGAAATCTCATGAACAGAAGTTGCTACTCGGACTATTCTTTGTATATTAAGCATGTGACTTTAAAAAAAGAATGAACATTCTTTAGAGAAGTCTCATGCACTGAATACTGAATCTGCAATGCAACTCACTGCTAAATCAGCAGACCAGCAGAAGCCAAAAGCAGTTTGCTGTATGTGAGGAATTGAAAGTAGCTCAATATGGCTAAAAATGGGGATGGGAGAACAATAATGGAGGTTGTTTCAATAATTTGGGCAGGAGTTGTAGGTAAATTAACTGACAGGCACTAGAAATAACAAAAGCAGAAAGATCCAAGAGCTATTTAGGAGACAAATCTAGGATTTAATGATAACCAGATATGGGAAAAATAAAAAAAAAACAGATTCTAGAGTGATGACTGAAGATCCAGCTTGGGCATTTAGACACTATTTTTCTGATACAAAGAACAGATTTGAGAAGATGCTGCATTTGGTTTCAGACATTTAAGAGGATTTATTTATGAGATATCCAAGTGAAGGCATTCAGTGGATAGATATACATTTGGCCTGGAGCTCTATAGGGAAACCTGAGCTATATATAACAGATATGGGAGACATCAGTAGACTGACATACCCCATCATGTCCTGTCTGATAAGAAGTAGACTAGCTAGTATGGATGCAGCACCCCAGAGTAAAGCCCTTCTCCTATGACTGGCTCCCCTAGAGCAAAGCCTAGGAGTCAAGCTGCACCACACAGAGAGGGTGACAAGCAGCTTCTTATTCCCTCAGTCTCCATCTGCAGTGGTCAAGAGGAAGCCCCATAGGCACTTAGACTGCCCATCCCTCAGCCTCCAAACTCCATATGCAAGAGTGGTGATATCTATATCATGCCCCAACACAGCCTCACCACACCATCTGTCCTCGGACAACCAGGACTAGTCAACTTTACTGGCCCCTTTATCCTTCTTTAACATAGTCCCAGACACCTCAGTCATCCCTTATCTCCCTCACTCCGATCTCCATATGGTTCCACATATTCTCTGTTCTGTCCCATCTAACACCTCCACCTCCTAAATCCCGAAACCCTTTTACTGGGCCCTCTGGAACTCAACACTCCCTAACAACAAAATCTCCTAAATCCTCAATTTCTTTGCTGAATATTCTTTTCACCTTCTAGATCTCTGATCATATATATTACTCCCCTGCAGCTAATTAATGACTTTTTTCTTATTTTCTTATCACCATGCTAGGAGCCAGAAAAAAAAGTAAGATGGCTTATCACTGGACCAAGAGGTCCTTGCTCTTAATGGCTAATTCCCACCCATTCTTCCTGCCTCCTCCTTAAATATAACTAGTTTTGAATCTAAAGTCTTCAGACTATGCCACCCAATATATCTTAGTTATAGTCATCTTTTAATGTTTGAGTCACCTGCTTTCATTTCTTAAAGATTTTAGTTCCTAGGTCACTGTCATTCTTTTCACCAATATTACTACTTGGTGATTTCAATATTATCATAGATGATCCTAATGCCCTGCCCTGTTCATTCTTTTGAGTTCCTCTCCCTAGAAGATCTTCCTATCTCAGCTACGTACACCTTTTTATTACTGGTATCTGAAACACCTCCAAAATCTCAGTTCCAAACAACCCACTCCCTACCACCTATCTTTCCCCGCTTAGTTTCTACAGTTCCTGAGCACTAAAAACACTTCAATCTACTGCAACATACAATCAATCCTGTTCACTAACCTTCATCCCTCCTTATCTACTCTACTCACTCCCATCCTATCCCAGCTTTCTTGCTTTCAAGATCAATCACAAAATCATTCCCATGTACACACTCAGTTCCTCTGGTCCCTCTCTTCCTTCACCTCAGTCACTTTGCTAAATCACAATCTTGGTTAAATCCAATGCTCTCTGCCTGGTCTATTATGTCTTACCTGTGTAGCTGATGGGGCTAGAAAAATAAAAACACACCATGCTAGTCTCTAAATTTTTAACTGTAACTCTTAGGTCTGCCCAGCAACCATACATCATTTGGGTATGTGCCCTCTCCCACTCCCCTAGAGAACAATTTCATACCCTTCCCTATGAGAGAATAACTCTTCTCTCATAACTACTGCCCATGCTGTTTCTCAGTAAAAAAAGGAATTAGAAGAGATTTTCCAGAAGCTCCCACTTACCAACACCTTCTCTCCTGTCACCACAAATGAACTGTCCATGTTCCTATCAAGACCAACCTCTAGAATGCCCCATTAGAGAACAGAGATCTTTGTTTTGGTCCACGAAATATTCCAGGCTCCCAAAATGGTGCCTGGCAAAAAAATAAGTGCCAAATAATTTGTTGAATGTACAAACATACTCTTCTAGTATGCTACAACCTGACTCTTTTCCATTCCTCAAGGATAACTCCAAGCCTATTATTCTGTCTCTGTGCACTTTCCATAAACTTTTCCCCCTATTTTCCATCATTGTCAAACTGCTTACAAATATACCAGAATATGTTGCAGCTTAAGCAATGTGTCCCTTTCCCTTATTTCCCTCCATCCACTGCCCCATTTCTGATTCCCTTTGCAGCTAATCTCAAAAGAATTATCTACACTTGTTGCCTCCAATTACTGTCCTTATTTTCTTCATTTCCATTCAAATCAGTCTGTACCTTTTACTTCACCACTGAACAGAAATTCTTGCCAAAGTCATTAATGCTCCCTACATTGCTAAATTTACCAGAACTCACTACTTGACCCATCAGCTGCAAATCACACAACCCATTCACTCCCTTGAAAAATACTTCCCTCACATTCCAAGACACAACACTTGCCTAATTTTTCACCTACCTCACTAGTAGCTCTTTTTCAGTCTCCTTTGCTGATTTCTCATTTTCCCAAACTTTTATCATTAAAGGACCTCAGGATTCAACCCTCTAACTTCTTCCCTTCTCTACCTAAACTTCCTAGGAAATCCCATCCAATTTCAGTTTTAAATACCCCCAAACATATCCCAAATTCAGTATTGCCAATCTGGACCAATTCCTTGCTTATTTTTATCCAGCTGCCTACTCTGTATTTCTACTTCCCTGTCTAATGGATATCTAAGTACCACTTTGAGATGAGCTCTGATCTCTTCAACCCTGACATTCTTCTCTTGATGCCTTTCCTACCTCACTAACAGCAACTTCCTCCTTTTAGTTGCTCAAGTCAAGAACCATGGAAGTCATTCTTGACACTTCCATCTCACACACACATCCAGCTTTAACAGTAAACCTTAATACCTTCAAAATAGATCGAGAATCTGTCCACTTCTCAATCACCTCCACTACTGACCCAAATACCATTACTCATGATTATTACAGTTGCTTCCTAAATAAAGGTCCCCACTTCCACCCTTACTCCCACCCTCCTTCACAACTATTCTAAACACAGCAGCCAGAGGGATCCTGAGAAATGGTAAATTATTCATCTTACTACTTTGCCCTACACCCTCTATACCCATCACACTTCAGATTGAAAAGTAATCCTTACAGTGGCCTACAAGGCATGACCTACTCTTACTTTCCATGACTTCTTTGGCTTCTTTCCAATTACTAGTCCCCTCTCCACTCCAACTCTTAACCACACAGGTATGCTGCCTCTGGCCTATGCTACTCGTATTCTCTACCCAGAATGCTCCATTCCTTACTGCCTTTAATGTTTAGTCAAATGTCACCTTACTTCCCTAACCATTCTTTTAAATTACAACTTCCCTGCACAGTTCTCATCCCCTTCCTGATTTCTCCCTCCAAAGAACATATGCTTTTTAATACAGTGTATATATATAGTATATATATACACATATACTTACTTTAGCCATTGCATACTCTACACCATCCCCTCCAATTAGAATTAAAGCTCCCTAAGGCAGGGATTTTTGTTTCTCTCTTTCACTGCCATATCCCCAACACCAAACACAAGCTGGCAGAGTTGACATTTAACAAACATCTGCTAATGAACTAATGAATTACTAAGCTCCCAGACATTTGACAAAAGCATGAAATATGAAAGCAAAATTTCAGGTTCTACAAAAAAGAGATTTCAGAAAATAAAAAAGACAAACAGAAACAGAAGGAAATACGAAATTTAATTTTAAAGTTTAAAAAGAACCTATTGGGGAATATGGCGTCTTGAACGGACTAGCAGAAAAATTCCTCCCAACATTATATTTATTCACGAAAATACAGCAAATACAACTATCCCTAAAAGAGAGACCAGAATACACAGGAAAGTGCACAGCGTACAGCTACACCTGTGAGAACTTGGCAGCCGGTGAGGCGGACGGGCGGCGATCCGGTGGGACCGAGCGCTCCCCCCCCCAGAGCTCCAGCGGCCAGACACGCCGGACAGAGGACTCGGCACCCGGCGAGGCGGGACGGAAACACGATCCAGCGAGACAAGAGCGCCCCTGCACCCCAGCACTCCGGCGGGAGTCTCGGCAAGGCGGGTAAGGTACGGAGCCGCGAGCAGACCGAGCGCTCCTCTCCCCCAGCGCTCCGGCGGGAGGAGAGGATTCAGAGCCGGGAGGCAGGGGAAGTCTGCGCCCGGAGCGCCCCTCCACCCCAGCACTCCGGCGGGAGTTCCGGCAAGGCGGGTAAGGTACGGAGCCGCGAGCGGACCGAGCGCCCCTCTCCCCCAGCGCTCCGGCGGGAGGAGAGGATTCAGAGCCAGGAGGGAGTGGAGGTCTGCGGTGTAGCGGAGATTGGAGGGACAGAGGGCACAGGGTCCCAGCCGGGAACGTGCAAGTTGCCCGCGGCAGGCTCCGGGAAGGAAAAAGAAAGGAGAAAAAGGGGAAGAAAAGCGCGCGCTCTACCTCAGCGGTCTTAAAGAGACAGGAGCTCAGTAGAGGGGCCGGATAGCCCCGC
>JAQQAC010008350.1:17312-44602 GCA_029783875.1 Phataginus tricuspis | reverse complement strand
TCTCATCTCACTACGCTGATGGACAGTGACTGTGGTGGGGTTGGTGTGGGGGACCTGGTGATGGGGGGAGTTCAATCATCACGGTATTGCTCATGTAATCGTAGGTTAATGATACTAAAATAAAATAAATTACTAAAAAAAAAAAAAAAAAAAAAAAGAACCTATTAATGGCTTTAGAAAAATTCAAGAACAGAATGCATCAAAACATTAAAAACTCTGGAACTTAAGAATATTACTGTTGGGCAAAAAAATCAACACAAAGTAAAAGTAAACGAGTGCCAGAACACAGAAAAAAAGATAAAAAGATTAAAAACAATACCAAGGAAAAGAGTAAAAGTTTTAAGCTCGTATAGCCAACATTTCAGTAACAGAAAATCCAGGAAGGGGAAAAAAGGGAAAACAAACAGAAAAATTTCAAAGAACTACTACATGAAATTCTACCTCAGCTTAAAAGACAATCCAAAGGCCTTTAAGCCAAGAGAGTCCATTTCATTTAAAAACATACCTGGTGGAACAGAGTCATAAAGTTTAACATAAAGAAAAGCGAAAGTGTTACATAAAGAGGTGAACTGAACTACCAAATTCTATTTGTTTTCTGGAAACATTTATACACTGACTTTTAAGTAACAGGCACAAATATTTCCTTTCTAGAGCAATACTGAAAATAACAAGAAACTGAATACCATAGCTGTAATACTATAGCCTCCTCAATTACATTTAGCAATTTTATATAATTATTTTCAGAAAAAATTATTGCACATAAAGGTTCCATAACGAATGAAAAAAAAATTGATTCCACACTAAATCTTTAAAGCAAAAAGATTTATTTTCATTTCCATAAAAGAAAGTATATATATATAACTTTACCAATGAAAACAGTAGTTGGGTATGGTAGGGTGCTTACCAATGGTAACTTTTAATGGATACTTTGAAAAGATACTCATTCAAGGGTTTTTCTGGACAACTGCAAAAAAAAAAAAAACCTACAAAAGCTCTTTATAGCTATTTGACCTACCTTACTCAGAGAGGCTTTGATTTTTTTCAAACACAAAGCAAGAAGTTCCCTGGATTCTAATGCACATTGTATCCAAGTCCCTGGTGGCTGGAAATATCTGAGAGAGAAGATAATATACTGAAACCCAGCATTTCTCAGGATAAAAAAGTTTCCATAGATATAAGATTATTAAGTAGATACAATAATAACCAAGGTTGAGCTGAAGCACTAAACCCAAATATATTTTAACGGTTGCAGAAAACCCTTATTTAGACTATTAACTTCCATTAAAAAGGTAAAATTATGAGTATCTGAAAAAGCTAATCTGAAATAACCTATTAAAGAGGTCTTATCACTTCAAGCACTAGTAAGCAATACATTGAAGATGACAAAATGCCCAAGAGCTCCCTGAAGTTATGCTCTGAAAACTAGGTAAAAATCTCTCAAAATAGCATCAAAATGGTTTACACTGTACATCTAAAGTGCTTGGGAACTACTTATTTCTCGCACACAAGAAAGGTAAATTAGTACCTCATACTATGTATCAATAGTTCAGACTATTCATCCATTTCGAGTCCCTTTCCAAATTTTTAACTGTAACACTCAAGTTTTAAAATCTTACATAAAACCTGATTAAATTACACATTAAATCCCTTATGTATATGCTTTTAAGTTTTTTAGTCCAGCCCACCCAGGACTTAGGACAGTGCCTAGCACACAGTAAGTGCTCAATAAATGTTTGTTAGACATAATATTCCTAAATGTTGTTTTGTGAATGCTCTTTTTTTGGTTGAGTGAATACTTGTCAAGTGAATGTTCTGATTTTCACTTTTAAAGGTTCACTCAAATACTTTACACAGGTTCCTTTGTTGTAATAAGCATGTTTTGGGGGTTAGAAAAGGCTTCACATATCATCTAATAAAGTGCCTTCATCCTGATAAGGAAATTAAGGCTTAGAGAGGTTAATTGGCAAAGAGTTTCAAAAAGATACTTTGTGAGAGCCAAGGCGAACTCAAACTTCCTGGTTCTTGTCCAGGACTTTTTTCATTCCACCATACTTTTAAGAACAGCAAATATTCATAATAGAATAAGCTTCACACTTGCAAAGAAGCTTGCAAATTGTAAAATCCCTATAACAGTACACAAAATTCCATGCAACTCAAAAGGAATAGTGAACCCCTACCTATCAAAAAAGTTAAGACCCTCAAGAGAAATCACAGGAATATAATTTTATATGGACAGTTTTATAGGACAGTTTTGTATTACTCAATGGCCTACTAGATAGGAACTGTTTATCCCAACTAAAGAAAATAAAGGAATACAACACTAACTTTCAGAAATCTCCGACCTTCAATTCCAATCTTTATTTCAGAACACACTATATATGATTTACAAAGATTTTTTTTCCCCATCAACTATAGTTATTTCAGTTACATGGGAAATTGATTTGATTTTTAAAACCATTGCTAAATTATTTAAAACATAAGGTGTTTTTTATCATACATAGTTTCTTGTTACTAAAGGGGGGAAAAAACCCTCATGTAGTAACAGTACTATGTTCTTAATTATCTGCTTTCACTTACCCTTACAAACATCAACTCGTATACATTATTAAGTGTATACATCAAAGCTATTAATCCCTCAAGAAAAAGAACAGATTCAAATTACACTATCTTTACCCAATTAGCAGGGCAATCTAGAAAAGTACACTACAAAATTGCAAATTCTAAAATCTTTAGTATAACAACATAAATAAAAATTAACCTTCAGTTACATGTATTTTATGTATCTTGGTGTAATCTCAGTGTATCCTGATGGCTTGCCTATATATAAATCTCAATTTTAAGTAGGATAAAATAGTAATGCACCATACCTTTGGCATTGTTTGCAGAAAGATAAAGAGACCTGTTTCGGAATGCCTTGGCTGATGTCCACTTTACTTCGCAAACAGGCCACACAAATATTGGCCGGATTTGGACTAATTGGGATGCCACACTCACAGCACAAGCTTAAATAAATAAAGCATGAATTTTTCAAATTAAATTTCATGAATTCGCTGCTTAAATTTTAAAAATATCAAACAAACAAAGCCTTCAAGTTAAACCATAATATCTCTGCCCTTTTCTAAAAAAGTAAGAGGAATCTTCCACAGCATAGTTGATAAAGAACCTTGTAATACTGAGGCAAAAAACAAGGACTTTAATTCCAAAGATCCTCACAACACAGCCCATGTCCAAAGGGTCTAGAGATTCTAAATTATTTCTAAAAGTCATCATTAGAGCTTTATAGTGCAAAGGCCTTTTTTAAAGCCTCAATATAGCACAGCAAATACCAAAATGTAAACATTTACCCAGAGCAGAAAATTTTTTAAAGGATAGAAAGAGTATCATGTCTATTGTTTCAGTATAACTGATGAGAGTGTCATAACCATAGATGTGATGGTGGGACAGAAAATGTTTAAAATCATTGATGTTATCAGAAGGACATGTCCTACAATCCATGACATTCAATATAGTACCAGGCACATGTGCCTATGGAGGACCTGAATGTGGCTGGTATGAGTAAAGATCTCAATACTTAATTTTATTTCACTGTAATTTCTTTGAATTTAAATAGCTGCATGTGGCTAATGGCTATCCTACTGTTCAGGGCCAATCTAGAAGAAAGTATAAGGTACATTCTTAATTCAAGGATTTACTACAACAAACTTTCCAACTGGAAATGAACTCGACTTTCCCAGAAAATAAGGCTTTTCATTTTTCCCACTTATGACAATTCCCCCTCAAAAAAAACTTTCCTCGCTGTAAGTTTCAAAGACCCACCTTAACATCTTTAAATTTAAGGGGCATGGGGGAAAGGAACGCGACTTACATGTGTCCTGGGCTGCGATCGGTGGATTCTGTCATATACTCCATTTTTCTGTATAACCCTGATTTTAAAAGAGAAAGACAATCGTGGGATTTAAGTCATTTGTCTCTTCACCTCTTAATACAAACCTCCCTTCTGCCTCTGATATACTGCAAGCCCCGTAAAGCAGCAAACAGAAACAATTCTATTTGTTAACTCTACAATCAGTAACTTCTCTAATACGAGATCCAAACGGATCCCGGAGCTGCCATCTGGGCCGCGGACCTGCGGCGTCACCGGGGCGCCAACCCGGCCGGGCCCACGGAGGCTCCGAGCCGGCGAGGGCCGCCGCGGACACCCCCACCCGCAGCCCCCGGCTCCTGGGCCTGGGCCCCGCGCGGCAGGAGGCCGGGGCGGTGTCAAGCAGTGGGGCCTCACGCGGGCTCCCGACCGGCGGCGCACCCGCGGCAACAAGCGGTCCGAGGCCGGCCCACGCTCTCCCAGGGACCCTCCGCGACAGTAGCCCGGGTCTCGGCCCCCAGAACCTACTTCGCGTCTCTGGGCCAGGCCCGGATAGGGCAGGAAACGGCAACAGAACCACTACCCGACGCCTCTCGGCGGCCACCACTGCCAGCTCCGGGCGGGTAAAGATCCCGCGAGAGAAGAGTTGAAATCCCGTGGGCGGAGAAACCGGGGTCAGTGGGGCGGAGGAAGGGGAGGGCGCAGGCGAGCAGTGCGGGCGCGGGTGGGGTGGGGTGGGGTGGGGTGGGGTGAGGGAGCGAGCCCGGGAGCGGGGCGAGAGGCCTGGCAGGTGGGAGGGAGTGGAGAGGCGAGGCCCAGAGCTTCATCTTTCTACGTCTTCCGTTGGGTTTTCCTCCTTCCTGATTTTTCTCACTGCAATCTAACCTCGCACATGTAAATATGTCACTTTTTAGCTATCCCTATTGGGATCTTGCTTCTTGGTTGAAATGACTATACAAAAATTAAACAGTACCACATTGCACAAAGAAATTAGAGTAAACACCATCAGAGTGGCTTTGTCTATTCAGTTCACAGGCATGGACCTGCTCAAATGGTATTTGTTGAATAGATGGAAGACAAAAATATAAGGCCTAACTATTTGTGAAGAAGTCTATGTTTTTAGGGCACTCTAATTATTACAATGTGCTTCCTGATAGTGCACTTAATATTTCCTTAAGAGTTTATACCTTGATCTTAAGAGCCACAAAGACCATGTCTAATCACTCTTTTTCATGACAGAATTTCAAGTATTTGAAGAGCACAGCCATTTTTTTTCTACCTTCTCACCCCAAATGTCAAGCAACAAGCAAAGTATTCTTAAGTAGTCTCTCATCCCTTCTTATTTCTAGACTCTAATCCATGCTACTAAAATGCCAATCTGATTTTGTCACACTTCACTGCTTTTAATCTTTCACTGGTTTCAGATCACCTTCCAGATTATTTCCAATTTATCTTCATAGAAAGAAGATATTTCAGGATCTGACCCTGACATATCCTGTCACATTCCTAAGCACACAGCCAGACAGACCAACTACCAGATCCAGCAGGAACTTGCCTACCTTTGCTTATGCCTGGGACACTTCACCTTAAACATTAAGCTCAAGTATCTTATGTTAGTTTCCTATTGCTACTCTAACAAATTACTACAAATTTTGTGGCTTAAAACAACACAAATTTATTATCTTACAGTTCTGGAGGGTGAAAATCTAATCAAGGGTCTTCTTTTATTTTATGTGTGGTCCTAGAACAGAGGTGTATGCCTCTATAACAGTACCACAAGATTAAATTGGATCATAAATTTTCCACTCATCATGTTCCACAGGTTCAAACTCCCGGAAAGCAGTCTAGATCTTGTTCTCAGTATTCCCTGCACCTAGTATAGGGCCTGGTGCAAAACAGACTCTCCATATATGTTGGTAAATTAAATACCCATTTGATACAACAACTCTGAAAAGACTGCTTTTCTCCCCATGTTTTCCATTCACATTGTCATTTGTCTTAATCCAAATACCACTAGAAACACAACTGTAAGTTAAACAGACTGTGTTTATTATTCACTGAAGTGAGTGCAAACATACCATGAGAAATTATGGAATGTCTCTGTAAGAAGGTATTAGATAAAAACCTATCACAGAATTTGATCTTTGGTTGGGTGACTTGTGGAAGAGTTTAAGAAAGCAGGGATTTGCTTCTAGATTGGATGCTGTCAGAAAGCAGAGGCAACGCTGTGATGGGAGCTAATATATCTTATGTTTAGAAGAGGTAGAAGGATGGCAGTCACTCATTTTGGCCAAGAGAGGGAGTGTTTGATATTTTGTGGGTGGCACAATACCTTGTACTTGTCTATGCTTAGACAAAATCGTGCAGTGGCCTGGCTTTATCTCATTTTATCATGGTCTCAGAATAACTTTGAAGTTGGTATTCTTTGAAATTGCATATGCCTAACTGAAGAGTAACATGACCTTCCTGTGAGTACAGGCCAGCTTCTGAATGTCAGGGGTTGCTTTTTCTTTTCTTTCTTTCTCAACACATTCCTTCAATACTCTATTTGATGTGGCACCAAATGCCTCAGTGCCAGGCTTGTTAGGCTCTTGACATTCAACAGTGAACAGACTTAGTCCCTGCCCTCATGGAGCTTACATTTTACAAATGAGGCTGATATTCAAAAAAATTAGGTAATTTCCTGAGCATTCTGCAGCAAGTGGTAGAACTGGGACCTGAACTAATTTGTCTAATTCTGTAGGCTCAGGCCATCTATATTCTTACCCACAAGCTTTCTTCTTTCCTTCCTTTTTTTTTTTTTTTTTACTTTATTTTCTGTCAATCTCATTTCCATTTTCTGTTTAGGAATCTGTGGAAGAACATCTTAGCACCACCAGTGGTTGTTCCTATCCATTCAGGGGCCTGAGCAGTGGGAGATACAGACCAGGCCTCAGTGGCCAGCTAAGCACTCTGATCTTCAGTCAGGAACAGCCAGATGGACACAGAGGGCACCTGCACCTTCAGACCAGTCTGCAACTTTGGGCTGAGAAGCAGTAAATTCGGGATCTGGAGCAGTCCATTCACCCTGACATTCCTCCATGGTCACAGCCTTTCTGGCAGCAGCCTGCTCTTCCTTTTCTTTCTCTTCAGGATCTCTGTAGAAGCAGACATCAGGCTCAGCCTCCCATGGGCACACACCAGAGATGGTGCCACACATGCGCAGCACTTCCCAACCAACATCCACCTCAGATCCACTGAGAGCTCCTGCGTTACTGTGTGGGATGGCGACATCCATGTAGTGCAGAGGAGCATCTGTGCTACCCAGAGATTCAGTGGTAGGCAGGTTAACATAAGAAACCTCTATGAAAGGCTGATGGTCAGCCCCAGGATCAGTAACCACCAGAAGACATAGTTCCCTTAAGTACTGGACCGGGTCAGTGAAGGTCCCGGGAGTTAAGTGGCCTGATTAGGAGTGGCTCCAGGGGCAGCAGCAACTTAGCAAAGCTCACTGGCCAATATTCCTGGATGAAATGACGTTGGCATCAGCCAGGTTTTCAATGGCAACAATGGCGCAAGCTCCAGCAGAAGTTTCTCCCAGGTTCTCTTCAGATATACAAGGTGATGCCATCATTTTTCCTTTTGAATGTGTACTCTCCCATTTGGAGGTCAAGGTTGGTGTCACCAAAGTGGGTTCTCTTGCAAAGAATTAGATGACATTCTCTTCCTTCATTTGCAGGACATCAAGGACTCTGGACATTGTGAAAATTTCCCTTTTAGTCACAACAGAGAACCCAGAACAATGTCTTTGTATGGATCTCTCTGGTTAGGGTTGAAAGGCCATAGCTTTTGGTAAATGAAATACTTATACGGCCAACAGTACTTTATCTCTCCTCCCACTTCCCATCCCACAGTACTAACATCTCCAGATGTCAGAATTAAGTGCTTGGTGTCAAATGTCTCTGCCACAAGCTTAGGATAAACTTGCTATGATTGGTCACAGAGTGGGATAATAATGGCAGATTATACCAGAAACTCATTTTGCACTTTTTATTTAATCCTCAAATTTCAACAAAAAAATGGGTTCTCTTGCCCCAGAGTCCTTATATTCAGGGTATCTAACCCTATTCAAATTTTAGCTTAGTGTGTTTTTATATATTTAAATTCTGGGTGTTTGACCTTAGTAATAAAATGGAATTCTTAAAAGAACTAGAAGACTATGACCTCCTAGAAAATTACAGGTTCATTTTCCAGATTCATGATCTGCAAAAGTCATCAAAAAAATTTTTTTTCCAATGTTTTCAGAATCCATAAAATCTTTTTCCTAACCAGTTAAAGTAAATATAAATATTGAGTTTTATCTCTTTTGTTCTGGATTACAACATAACTGCCTTGGAGATAGATAGAATGAGCATTTTAAAAGAAGTGCAGTTTTATTCATTTTAAGTATCTTCAATACCTAGTAAGTTGTAAATGCTCAATTAATGTCTGTTAAGCAATGAAATTCTAGACAAAACTTTCAAATGCACAATGTGATTTTTTTTCACACTATCAAATGTGATAGCACATTTGGGATATCAAGGTGCATTTACCAGAGATTAGCACAGAAGTTTATTAGGGAGTACACTTAGAATCAATACCTGTGGAAGGGAAGGAAAGAACTGCAGGCGGGTAGAGGGAGTGATGTTAGAAGTCTGATGGAGGACTCTGCCAACTGTGTGGGACCCATGAAGCCATGTGGAGAATGTGAAGGTTCCTGTGGCCAGAATTCTCACCTCATCCTGGTCGGCTTGCTTACTACATGCATGTGGGCAATATGTTGTTATTGACTCCATATAAAGAGCTCCGCCCATTGTTCTGGGCTGCTGCATGGCTTCAGGGCTGCAGGAGAGCAGAAGCTGGAGTAGTGGCAGCCCTGAGGACAGAGACTGAGACGGCTGCGGGGGCAGAGGGGACCAGAGGCAGAGACTGGCTTGCTGCATACAGACTGACTCTGAGTGGATGGGATGCTAGTGATTGACCGGCCACCATGGAATAAAGTTGGGTAATAAACCCTTTCATCCCAAGAACGTTCCATTGTCATTTTTTCCGTCTCATTGAATCCACAGTGAACTTGTTCAGGGCTGAAACCCATTGGCAAGACTAGAGAGGTGACCATTCAGCATTTTCCCAGTGGAGCTGTGCCTTGTTCATGAATGTCACTGGATACAACTGATGCAGGGAAGAGGCATAAACTTGGCTGAGGTTTCTCTCTTCAGCCACGGCAGTCCCAGCAACGGGTGAAACTGAGAGCTTCCTGCCAGCAGCGGGAATAAGGAATAAGTCCTTCACTTCTGAAGGGGGACTTGGGCAGCCCTTCATAGCATGAATCACATTCAGGCAGTATGTCTGTGAGAACTGACACAAGACCCAAAGCCTGAGGGCCTTCCTTCAATGTCCAATATTTGCGACTTACAGACCCTGTGGTCTTAAGGAGCTGCTTTATGTTGCTGAGCCTCAGTTTCCTTCTTTCTAACACTATGCAATAATCCCAACCTCATAAAATTGCTGTGAGAAGTGATTGAGATAAAGTACACAGAAGTGTTAGTAAACTGCAAAAAGAAATGTTTGGTTAACTGCAAAAAGCTATTATGGTGAAGCTTCTTAACAGTGATTGAACTAAACAGCAAGGAATGGTTTGTTTTTGATGCATCCAGTGTATAGACTTTGAAACATCACACTTGCAATCTTGTGTTACTATCATTTCAGAATATAAAGAAATTATAAACAAAATTTGAATGTTCATTTTGTGAAATTCATTCATCTATAATGTGAGCTGTTTATATGTCTGCATGTATATTATACTCCAACAAAGTTTAAAAAATACAAATAAAATCGCACATAGAATCCCAGTAAATAAAACAGAAAAAATAAAATAAAATTACATAATAATAATTGATAAATTTCTCCACTTTTGCAAATTCTAAAGTATCAGAGATCAAATTCATAACGTTTCACTGTAGTTATTAAAAGACGTATTTGCTGGTACCATATATCAGATTTTCCTTCATTTTAAAGGCTGAATAACATTCCATTGCACGGGGTAAACATTTTTATAGGACAATTTTATAGTAGTCACAAAATTTTAAATGCCATATTCTTTGATGGCAGTTCCACCTCTAGGTATATCCTAAAGAAATATTTGTACATTTGCAATAAGAGACATTTTACAAGGATGTTCATGGAAGCATTGTTTAATAGTGAAAAATGTAAAACACTCTAAACATCAACCAGTAAGGAGATGGGTAAAATATGATACATCCATATTATGAAATATATGGCAGCAATTCAGAAAGAATGGGGTAGACCTATGTGTACTGGCATGGAAATGTCTCCAAGCAACATGTCCTATATGATTCTATTTATGTATAATTTTTAAAGTATTTTTTGATATAATACATACATATGTAAACACATTGAAAACAATCTGGTGGTAAATATAACAAACTTTTACTAGGTGGCACTGAGAAAGTTAAATGTAGGAAGAGGAGGTTTAGGGGAGGGGCACTGAAAAAAGGTTCCATGTTTTACCCTATATATGTATCCTTTGAGTCTTTACAACTGGATCATACCATTTAAGTAAAAAATTAATGCTGGGGAAATAAGAAATAAGCTAAATTGAGCATATTTGGATTACATGGTTAATGGATGTTTTCTTTTCCTGTATTTCTTATGTTTCCTACATTGAGTATGTGTTACTTTTATAATTAGGAAGGCAATAAAAGTATAAGGAAAAAATGGTAAAAAAAAAAAAAAAAGACGTATTTGCTGAATGACCTCTAGTTTTTAGATGGGACGGGAAAGTGATAGGATTAGTGAAGGCACAAAAGTGAAAAAATTTAGTTGCACAAAAATAAAATCTTCTAGCAGTACCACTTTATATGCACTAGGTCCCAAAGAACTATGAATCTGGGAATATGAAACTGACATTTTTGCTCTGATCCTTCTTTTCAGTTATTGCTACCGCGTCAGTGTCTCATTGGTGCTGAAATCCTCTTTACCTCTTCCTCTCAGATGATCTCAGAGATGGTTAGTGCTATTTTCTTGTTTTACTCCTGTAGCAAGAATAGAGAAGATAGCAAAACTGCACTGACTATGACCAGCCAATCTGGGGCTGTTGGAGAGAATTTGCCTCCCAAGATTGTGTAGAAATGAAGAAATGAACTTATTTTGACTATGTGTCTTTTAATCATCTAAAGTTGAGTTTCAAGGGAGATTCCAAGAATATACAGGGAGTGTAAATAAACAAATGTGGATGTCAGAAAAAGTACTTTCTAAAATGTCTAGGTGTGTAGCTGCCTTACTTTAGAATACTTTTCAGTTAGTTGAGGCATGGCCTCCCAATTAATGGCCAAATTATTATTATTGAAATGAATAATCCAAGAAATATTTTCTGATTATAGCAAGAAATGATTCCGTTTATATAATGTTCTTGAAATGACAAAATTAGAGAGCTGGAGAACAGATTAGTGGTTGCCAGAAATTAAGAATAAGGTAAAGGACAGGAGGGAAGTAGGTGTAGACAGAAAAGCACTATATGTGGGAAGATCCTCGTGGTGATGGAAAGGTTTTGTATTTTGACTGTATCCGCTTCAATATCCCGGTTGTGATACTGTACAATAGTTTTAAAAGATGTTACCAGTGGGAGGAACAGGTTAAAGGGTTCAAGGAATCTCTCTGTATTGTTTCTTACAACTGCATGTGAATCTCCAATCAGCACAAAATTTTTAAGTCTGATTTTTTTTTTAATCAGATAAAATTTTCTGTTTAAGAAAAACAACTCCCTGGTTTTATCTTTTGCGGTACTTTCTTTCACAAGGCAACTCTTTTATCTTCATCATTGGTAGAAGTCATCCACATTCCCTTTCTCCCCAGTATATTTACCACTAGAAGCAATCATGAGATACAATGTTGGCTAGCAGGTTACAAAAGGAAGGCCATTGAGCAATCTTCCAGGAAAACTTTAGCTTTCTTAATAAAAAGGCACAGACTCAGTGGATATGCCATTTTGCCCTCACTCTTTGTTCCTTTGCCCTTCTGTCTGCTTCCTGTCTAGAATGTAAATGTGATGTCTGGAGGTAGAGCAGCCATCTCCTGACCATAAGGCAACAGCTATAAAGCTAATGCCATCATGCTAAGGATGGTAAGGCAGAGAACTACAAGGAACCTGTGTCTTGGCTTGTTATTATGTGGTGGCACCAACCCTGGTCTGTCCACCTTTAAAGTTCTTTCTATTTAAGGAAAAAAGAACCACTTTATTTGTTTAAGCCACTGTTGACTAGATTTTCTATTATTTGTAACTGAACATATTTTAACAGACTCCTCACTCACAGGAGATTTTCAGCAGGGCTAATATACTTTGCCTATCTTCCAAAACTATTGTAAGGATAAAAAAGATGATAGCTACTTAGTATTCTTTGTATGTTTCAGAAACCAAATTACTGTTACTGTGTTTTCCTTTCTTCTTTCTCTACAATATTTTATGTTTCTTATTTTCCTTGGCTTGACCTGAATTTGTATTATAATCAGCCTCTTGCCAATCACTCCCCTAATTGAATTGGGCTTTTGTTGTACCTCAGACAGCTCAGAATTTTTTTATGGTCCTCCTAAACCATTCCAGCCCAGGGAAGATGCTGCCTTCTTCGACCTCACAGCACTTTCTGTCTGCACCTCCCAATTGCCAATTCATCATGCACTGCCCCGTGACACTTCTCATACAGCTGTCATAGAATAATCAATGTTTAGAGCTGGAAGGGACATTAAAGATCATCTTCTCCAGCAACCTGAGTGCATGGGAATCATGAATTGTGGCTCAACTCTTGGATTTTTCTTTACCTTTCACAAGTTTACAGCTTGTCATCCCAACTAGATCTTAAGCTCCTAAAAAAGGAGAAAAAGAATAAATATTCGTTGTTACCTGCTGCAAGCCAGATACCTTACACTCACTATTTAATTTAATTTTCACAACAATCCTATGAAGTATGTATTAATCCCCATTTGACAGGAAAAGGAACAGAAGCTCAGAGATGTTCCATAGCAAAGGTATTATACCTAGAAAAGAAGTAAACCCAGATCTGACTCAGGTCTCAACATATTTAAGCACCTCTAACCTCTTTCTGGGCTGCTAAACCTTTTGATTGGATGTTGCCTTTTGGGGTTCTTGAAACTTTAAGCTTCAAGAAATTCTGCATTCTGTTCATAGGATTTCTTTCTAATTAGAGATTTAAAACATTATCTGTGATACTGTGATTTATAATAAGAAATATATTTGATCTTCTTCCCCAGTTTTAGGCACAGGACTCCTGAAACCCTTGTAAATGCCTAAGTGAAGAGCACTGGGAGCTTCTTTTGAGGTGATTCTGGATGGTTCCCTGGAAGGCACTGTTCACCAGAAAGACCAAGCTGTTAGAAGCTTGGAATTTTCAGCCCCACCCTCCATCTTCCAGAGAGGGGAGATGACTAGAAATGGAGTGAATAGTTGGTCACACCCATGTGAGTACACCTCACAATAGTAAGGGGCTCAGAAACTTTCAGATGGGTGGATGCACACACTTATTGGGAGGGTGATGTGTCCCAACTTCATAGGGACAGAAGCTCCTGGGTTCAGGATCCTCCCAGACCTCATTCATGTACCTCCTCATCTGCACCTTTATTGTATTCTTTAATAAACTGGTAAACATAAGCGTTTTCCTGAGTTATGTGAGCTATTCTAACAAACTAACAGAACCTGAGGAGGGAGTCAGGGGCCCCTCAGATTTGTAACCAGTTCAGAAGTTGTAGGTAACCTGGAGAAAGCAGGGTGGGAGCAGTCACATGGGACTGAGCCCTTAACCTGTGGTATCTGATGCTGTCTCTAGGTAGACAGTGTCAGAAATAAGTTAAATTATATGACACCCAGCTGGTGTCCTGGAGAATTGCTTGGTGTGGAGAAAAAAAACCTATGTATTTGGTGACCAGAAGTGTTAGAAGTATTACAACTGTGGCCAGTGATGGGTGAGTAAGAGAAACACAGGAGAACCATAGGTTTTGTCAGTTCAACATCTAAGTCAAATAACACAATGGTTCTTTGTGTTTAGCATTAACATTTTTTTTAAATGCAGTGCTGAAAGAACAAAAATATTATATACTGTATTATTTTAGCAGAAAAGTTGTTAGATATCTGTCATGATAAAATTTTATAGAAAAATAGATATTAAGTTAATGCAGAATAGTTTTTGTTCATTCTAAATAGCAGCAAACAAGTGCTTTGTAGAGGATAATTGTGTAAGATATTCGAGATAACTCATACCACTAAGAAAAAAAAATAGAAACATTTAGAGAAATGAAATTTAGAAGTTCCAAGATTCAAATGGCAACAACTTTTGATCCCATTCAATAAACCAATTGTATATTTTTCATCAGTGACTTTCAATATTTTAATCTGAGCCTAGCAGATTTTTAATTTGAAAATTGAAACCTTTCAGTTGCATTACCTTTTTGCACGACTTCCTTAATGCTAAAGGGTGATTAAAATGCAGGTGTAATTTTCTTCTAATGCCACTGCTATTGTTTAGGTAAGAAGAAAAACATTAGGTAATTGGCTTTGAAGAATAAAGTCTTGAAGCTGTCATCCATTTCTGATGTAAGCCACATATGATTTCTGAAGTGTAGAGATAATTTCTTCATTTCTAAAAAATGGAATTTGCAGGATACAAAATTAATACACAGAACTCTGTTGTATTCATATACACTAATGATGAACTAGGAGAAAGAAATGAGGAAAAAATTGATTCACAACTGCATCAAAAACAATAAAATACCTAGGAATAATCCTAACCAAGGAAGTTTAAGACATATAACCATGAAACCTAAAAGACACTCAGAGAAATTAAAGATACCAATAAATGGAAATACATCCCATGCTTATGGACAGGAAGAATTAGTCTAGTCAAAATGGCCATCCTGCCTTAAGCAATCGACAGATTCAATACAATTCCTATCAAAATACCAACAGCATTCTTCAACAAGCTGGAACAAATAGTTCTAAAATTCATATGAAACCACAAAGGCCCCGAATAGCCAATGTAATCCTGAGGAGAAAGAATAAAAACAGGGTGGATTATGCTCCCCGATTTCAAGCTCTACTAACAAAGCCGCAGACAATTTGGTACTGGCACAAGAACACACCCACAGACCAATGGAACAGACTAGAGAGCCCAGATATAAACCCAACCATAAGTGGAAAATCAATATACAATAAAGGAGCTATGGATATACAATGGGGGAAATGACAGTCTCTTCAACAACTGCTGTTGGCAAAACTGGACAGCTACATGCAAGAGAATGACACTGGATTACTGTCTATCCCCACACACAAAAGAAAACTCAAAATGGATAAAAGACCTGAATGGATGTCATGAAACCATAAAACTCTTAGAGGGACACAGGCAAAAATTTCTTGACTATAAACATGAGAAATTCTATCCTAAATGAGTCTCCTCGGGCAACGGAAACAAAAGCAAAAATGAACAAATGGGACAACATCATGCTAAAAAGCTTCTGTACAGCAAAGGGTACGATCTGCAGAACAAAAAGGCATCGTACAGTATGGGACAATATATTTCTAAATGACATGTCCAATAAAGGTTTAACATCCAAAATATATAAAGAACTCATATGCCTCAACAGCCAAAAAGCAAATGACCATATTAAAATGGTCAGAGGATATGAACAGAGACTTCTCCAAAGAAGAAATTCAGATGGTCAACAGGCACATGTAAGGATCTTGCACGTCGCTAATTATTAGAGAAAAGCACATTAAAACCAGAATGGGGTATCACCTCACACCAGTTAGGATGGTCAATATTCAAAAGTCCAGGAACAACAAATGCTGGCAAACCCTCCTACACTGCTGGTGGGAATGTAAACTAGTTCAAGCGTTGTGAAAAGCAACATCGAGGTTCCTCAAAAAACTAAAAATAGAAATAGAAATACCATTTTGACCCGGATATTCCACTCCTGGAATTTACAGAAAGAAAACAACTTCACAGATTCAAAAAGACATATGCACCGTTATGTTTATTGCAGTACAATTGACAATAGCCAAGATATGGAAGCAACGTAAGTGTCTGTCAGTAGATGCATGGATAGAGAAGAGATGTTACATATACACAATGGAATGCTACTCAGCCCAGAGACAGAAACAAACCCTACCATTTGCAACAACACGGATGGAGCTGGAGGGCTCAGTGAAATAAGCCACGCGGAGAAAGACAAGTGCCAACTGATTTCCCTCAGTTGTCGAGTATAACAACCAAGGAAAACTGAAAGGGACAAAACAGCAGCAGACTCACAGAAACCCCCGCCTGGCGGCCACGTCCTTGTAACACCGCCGCCCAACTTGCGGGCTCCACAGGGGCCCCGCCCACACCGCCCCGCTCCTCAGGGTGACCCCAGGCCCGCAAACCACCGCCCGGCTCCTCAGGGGGACCCCAGGCCCGCACACCACCGCCCGGCTCCTCGGGCGGACCCAGCTCCCGGGCACCATTGCCCCGCTCCTCAGGGGGACCCCGCGCCCGCGGCCCGTCCTACCTTGACCGAGCGCCTGGAGCAGGTGCAGCTGGAGCATCAGGAGCCGCCACCACCTGCGCCGCCGCCCTGCGCTCACGTTTGGACTCGGCCACCTGCCGCGCCCCCGTACGTCCTGGCCGGAGCTCTCGGGCGCCACACGGGCCCCGCGGTGTAGCCGCCGCCTCCCCGGGCCGGGCAGGAACCCCTGCCGGCCATACTGAGGGGCCGCTTCCACCCGACCCCGGCCTGGGGCCCTCATGCCATCGCGGCGCGGCCCGTTAATGGGGCGGCGGCGGGCCTCGAGGTGCGCGGCAGCGAAGTAGTCAGCAGGGAAATTCCCGTCAGACTGTCTTCAGCGGCCCGGCGGTCAGAGCGCCTGACAGCGTCGCTGACTCCGGCTGGAGGTGAGGAGAAGGTGCGCCTGCACATGCGCCCGCGCTCTGCACCTGCGCCCGCTGCGGCCGCTGATTGGCTGCATGGAGGTGGCTCGGTGAGTGGAAAAGACTTAAAGAGGTAGGGAGAGAAAGGTGGATCCCACAGCTCACACAATGAACCCATTCCCAGAGTGAGCTGGGGACAGCAAAAGCAGAAACCCGCCCAGTGGAGAGGCCTGGGTACCGAGAAGGAGGCGGTTTTCATTAAAGTTGTCGTTTGTAAATGATGGATGCCAAGAAGGAAATGGTTTAAAATTCCAAGAGAAGTGTTCACTTTTCATCCCATTGTGTAGTGATGGCTTTTCAAAGGGCATCCTAATGAAGCCAAGGGTGTTCAACAGTATGTGTCAATAAATAGATTCAAAGTCTGTGAACCGAAAGCCTATTTGTAGCTTTCCTCTTACTCCCTAGCATATTATTCTATTTCATCCTTGTCCAATGCTTGCTCCCCTGAATTTTTTTGGAATGAGATCTCTAGATTCTGTTTTTTAAGCTGTTTTTGTACCAGGTGTGTTATCAGAACATTCTTACTAGGAGGCAAACGCCCTTGCTCACACATGGACAAAGGGAGCTGTCCCTCAGCTTTCCTAGGCTTGTATAGTCTCCGTTAAAGGGTGACTCAGTACCTGAATCATGCTGCCTGCATCCCGCAGGAGCTAGCATGGACATGCCCTGCCTCAGAATTTGCCCAGCTTTTTGCCCTGGTTATGGTTTTACACTTCTGAAGCCTCACTTTCTTTACTCTGCAGATAGAACTTGGATTCAAACATCTCTGAGGTGCCTTCCAGGTTGGGCCTTTCAGAAGTGTCTGAATTTAAATGATTTGCCGAAAGTCACACAACCATAAACATCTGGCTTACGTATATTGTTGGCTTATTGTCTAAATGTGGGCCAGTCATCGCAGCTAAACAAACTGAAAAATGGGTCCTGGCCCAGAATCAAGTCTTAGAAGACATCGTTCCTAGTATTTCATGTTTCTGAAACTAAATCATATGTCTGTTTCCCTCAATTCCTCCCCTCCTCTGCATTTTTAAACTTGCAGAACCCTCTGACAGTTTATGCATAAGGTGGCAAAATGCTTATCTGATGCTTAGCCGTGCCCCAGGAAAATATCCTCACCTTGCCACATCCTAGAACATATCCTGTGTACTTCGAAATTGCTGTGTACATGTGTACACATGCATGCGTGCGCACACATCCCCCACCACACAAACACACACACATACACACACACACATACCATCCAGGATTCTCCTGAGAATGAATGAATATTTCTGGGCCAAATATTACATGAGGATTTGGGCAGTATTTTGGCAGGTTGAACAATGCTCATATTTTGTGCTTCTTTGGCAAGAACATTGCTTGATCATCCTGTTCTTGGTAAAGGGCATTGTTTTCTAATCAAGATAATTTAACTACCCTTGGGGTGATATTTAACACTGCAATTGCCTGAAAATGTATGTTTTCCTAATGGATATTTCTCCAGCATCTAGAAATTTAGGTAAAGCTGAAAAAATGAATGAGAAGAAACATTTACTGTACATCTATTTTCTGATTTTATGTGTCATTTCACTTATACACAAAATTTCTGAGGTCAGTATTATACCTATCTGACTGGCAAGGAAACCGGTGCTATAATTAGCTAAGCAACTTGAACTGTGTTCATGACAGAACTCATTCTTTCCCTATGAAAAGGGTGTGTGTGTGTGGGAGGCTGTGTTCTTTCTCCTAAACCATGTTCCTTTCCTAAAAAGAGATTACAAACTGAAAAACAAGGAAAAGGATGGTCATTTATTGATCATGGTTCTGGAAGTTTCCATATACAATCTTATTTAATTCCTCTAAGAATCCAGCTTCCCCTCCCTCCAAACTTTCAACATTATGCCAAAACTTATATTTAGTATGTACATTTAATGCCTACTGTAAGGTAGAGGAAACCAGACCAGGCAAGTGGCAACAAAGGAGCCAAAAATATTTATTAGCACAATCCCAGGCAAGGTTCACTGACCAGCGGATTCCCAGGCCAGGGAAGTTGCACCAAGCAGGAGGGGCGACAGGCTTAACAAGGGTGCTGGGGGAGCTGTGAAGGTATGGACAGAACTAATTGGCTGGTGTGGGTGTCATGATCACCGATGATTGGTCATGCTGGGTTGCTGGGGAGAGAGTACTGTGACGCGTGTTCTCGGCAGGACCTGTGGCTAGGAACCTTCCATTGAATCATTTGAGTGACATTCGCCATTCTCTTCCTTATTGGGCTCAAGTCAGGTTCCTCCAGTGAGACCCGTCTCTTCCTCTGATACCTCCAGTCTTACATTCCAGCCTTTTTGTCATAGGGGGCACCGGCTCGTTCTAGCTACTTGCTGCTGAGGAGGGGTGGTGTGGGGAAGTTACAGCTGATATGTGGCCAGGGGTGGTTCGGAGGGAAGGGCGAGTACTGGTGTAACAGCTTCTGGTTAACCGTATTCTGTCTAAGTTTACAGTCCCTGTCTCATTCCCCCCTCTACAGGTAGAGACCCTAGGTGCTGCTAGGGAAAGGCGGCGGGGCAATGACCGCTCTGGCTGCTTCATGCTGAGAAGGGGCACAGTAAAGTGTGCAGTTAGGTCTCTATCACTGCTCAGTCGAGAGGGCCTCAGAAGATGGGCACTTCTATTTGGGGTTCCATTTCTATTACTATTTGCAGTTTTATGGCTTCTAGGTGAGATAGAACAAATCATGTTGTTAGGTTAAGTGGCAACATCTGTAGTTGGATTTTCTCTTCTAGAAGAACAGACTTGACAAGGAGATTAAAGAATGCATGGCTAAATATGAGGATTAGAACTAGTAAAACTTTAATTGCGAATCATAGCCAGATATCTTGGGGAAATTAGAATTTTGGATCTAGTCTAGTCTATGTCCCAATGACTAGTATTAGGACTCAGTATAGATAAGGCTGCATTATTGAAACAATACTTTTCTCTAAAATCACTCTCATTTTTATTAGAAGTAACTAGATTAAGAAAATAATTAACACTTGGCTTGATTATTTGCATAAGTGCCACAAGAAGAGCAATTGATTACACAGGCTCTTTTAAATGTGCTTTGCTGGAACTTTTTATAAGGAATTTCAGATTGGACTTTTAAAGTCTTCTCAAGGCCAGAAAGCCAAGCCAGACTTGCTATCAGGTTTTGCCAGCAGTACCTGTATATTTGGGTGAATTCCTCTCTTCTTGAGGTTCTCAAGATTTTCCTGAGGTTCCTGCCCTTGCCGGGAAGTGACCTTCTTTACTCACCTGGTAAGGCTACTGGGAACCCTGTAAGCAAGGTACTAGGCCAGTTCTTATGAGGGACTTTGTTGGATCAATAAAGTCAATCTTAGTTCTTAAAGCTGTCTGTTCATATCTGAGTTTATGCACGTGTCTTTCAGGTATGACATTCCAGTCAAAGCCTTGACAATATAATCAGTGTTCCTGTTACAAGGAAAGCAGATTCTTACTGAGTTTATGCCAATAAATATACTGTCATAAAATATAAAAATATTCACTGAAAGTTTTTAAATTCTGGAGGGGTCATGTAGAGAGAAATATAAATGTTTCCATTCTGCTTACAAAGGTATTGTCATTTACTAAACCGTTGTCAGTCAGCTTAAGAGAAAAAGCTTAAAATACTTTATCAGCAACATTTGAAACAAAAAGCCACAAAATAATTTTCTTTAGTTTACTTAATTTTAGGTACCTAATACTTGCTCTGCTGAAATCTAGTTCTTTACTAGTTTAGGAGTAGTCAAACAGTGACTATAAATGACAAAAGACTTACAAATGACAGTGGTTAAATATTTGATGAGAGCTTACTGTAAGACAGTTGACATAATGAAATTCAGATATTTCTGTAGCATAAAACATTTAGTAACAAAGTTTAGCATTATTCTCTTTGATAGTGTTTTCCTGGTAAATATGTATCAGATAAATAAGCTAAATTAGCCACATATTTCCTTAATGAGAAAAAAATTTCTCTGATATGTTCCAGGGGCTCTCTGGAAAGCACCAGAGTTAACTACAGGTAAAAGCACTTTTTTGAATTTGATTTTGGGAAGTTGTCAGAAGAAAGTTTCTTTGGAACTTGCTTAAATTGGATTATAGGTTGCTATGAAGCAATACTTATCCATTTAACCAGAATGACAAAATACTTCAAAGGCAAATACAGAAGGTTACAGTTGTTAGCAAAGTTTAGCTTTTAGTCCTTTTAATGTTAAGATCTCATTTTCTTAAATACCCAGACAACTCATTGAAACTTTAAGCATGAGAAACTGCTTTGATAAAACAATTAGAGAACGCTTTGCAATCTTTAAACATTAAAAGCAGATGAACAGTTTAAGAAAACTGTCTTTTTAACTGAAAACAAAATTCTAATTTTGCTGTGTACTTGATAGAGACTCATCTGCTTTAATTTCACATAGCACAACCATATTAATTTTTCTACAAACTTTCTACAACTTTTTTTACATTCACTGTTCTCCCTCTTTAAACAGCTGTACTTTAGAACAGTTACCTTCTTTTACCCTAAATAAAATGAATCTCCATTCCTTATACCTTCTCTTATTAAAACACACATTCTTTAGCATACAGAAATATTTTCCTTATTATATTAAGTAGTTTTAATTAGAACTTAAAAACGTTAGGTATCTTAACTTTCAATCAACACTGAAAAATAGGCCATTGTAAACTGTAACACCATCACTCTTCAGATTGATACATTAATGAACACTTTTTTTTATCGCTTCTGGAAATGTGCTTTACAGCACAATTTTTTACTGAGCACAAAACATCTTCATATAACTTAGCAAAACTCTTAAGAATTTTGGTTACCACAAAAATTCTTAGGCTGTTTGCAGATATACACACTGTTATACATTAATATATTATTATTAAGATGTTCATTTGTTATACTTGTTTATGCACTCTTTAGTAACCATGCTAAATGCTAGATTACTTGTAAAACTTTTACTAAATATTAGATAAAGCCAAGTCTTTCTTTAAAGCATCTTCTTGAAAGATTTAACAGATAACATCAACTTAAATGACTTTAAGTAAACTTAGGCAGCTGATAACTATAAGGACATGTCTGTTTCAGTTAAACTTAAAATAGCATTAATGCTTAATATCTTTTATTAGAATTCTCCAGAAGTTTTAGAATGCCCAATTTTCACAAGTGCTTGTTTTTAAATCAATTTTTATTAATACCATCTGAAGGTAGAAAAATATTTTTCATTTACTGTGGGGAACTGCCTTTGCATCTCAGCCTCGCCACGAGGGTGGTCGCTGGGAACTGCCTTTGAATCTCAGCCATGCCACAAAGATGGCCACTGAGAACTCAGCCGCGCTGCAGGGGTGGCCGCCAAAAGCCCCCTGAGGTTTAGCTGCGCCCAGTCCGGTCCGCTTCTTACATCAGAGACAGCTGCGCAGGCGCGCAGCTCTGTGCCTGATTCGGAAAAGTAAAGTCACCTTATTAGCATAGGTGACCGATGGGGGGAGGCTTCACCCTATATATCCCATGCCCTGAGCCCCAATAAACGAGTTCTCCCTTCGAGTGAACTTCCTATCGCGTCTGATTGTCTCCGGCGAAAAAGAAGAGGCCAGCGGCGAGTGGCCAGCGGCCAGCGGCCAGCGTCGGCGGCAGCAGAGGCTGGAGCGGCTGCAAGCGGTGGTGCCGCCGAGCGCCGGAGGCTGTGGGAACGGGCGGACAGCCGGCGCTTACCTCCCTTGCTCTGCCTATTGGGGCGAGCCTCTCTCCCTGCCTTCCTCCCCTCTGCTGGCTCGGAGGGTTGCAGAAAGAGCTTGTAACACAAAGAGCTGTAGTCCTGACCCAGAGCAGGACCGGTGGGGGAGAGAGGTGGAAAAAACTCCGATAATTTACACTTAGACACACAAACATACAGATTGAGTGGTTTGAGTGAGGTACTGAAACTCTTTAGTATAGGCAGTTGGATTGGCAGAGTATGAGCCCAGGCATTTTTCTATCTGAGATAGGTCTCCCAGGGAGAAGGGGATGTGTACTCGAATAATCTTTCAGCACCAGCCATTTCCCAAAGGGGGACCAGTAATTGGGCCCAGGACCTAGTGACTGGAGGGCTGGCCCAGTTAGGAGGCATCTTGGGGATATAAGATGACAGTGGGATGGGAGTAGGAAGCAATGTAGGAGAAAGACAAGATGGCGGCGCCGATGGAAGAGGGGAGTATAACTTATGGGTGGCAGGAGTATGGCCAGAAATAAAGGAGTTAGATGTGATGTCAGTAGGACCGCAGGTGGGTGGTTGTGTCCCCATGGTGGGAACAGAGGCAGGTGGGGGAAGAGAATTGACTGAACTTGGGGGGACTGAAGTCAAAGACAAAGGAGGAATTAAAGATGGCTGTTTGGGTGGGGAGCCGGATAGGGGAGGGGTGAGACAGGAGATGACACAGGGGTAGGCACAGAAGAGACCTGAATGGAAGAGGCGTGGGCACTGGAGGGCAAATAGGGCGGGGGTTGGGAAGGGGCAGATGGTTGAGGAGAAGGAGATGGGAGAGACAGAGAAGGAAGGGTAGGGACTGGAGGGGGGAGGCCAAGGTCTTCTGGGGGATCCGCAAAGGAAGATTCTGGTGCAGTGAGAGGTTGGTAGCCCTATTGGGGGACTTGACCAGGAGGACCTGGACCGAGGAACACTTGACACAGAGGTCTAGGTGGGAGTGCAATCCCCAAAAGGCCTGGACATAGGGAACCTCAGACCATTTCCCAGTCTGGTGACAGTAGTTGCTGAGATCAGTGAGGAGGCCGAAATCAGAAGTTCCCTCAGGGGGCCAGCGAGACAGGTTATCCAGAGGATATTGGGGCCAGGCCTGGGAACAAAGGAAGATCAGCTTCCATTTACGAATATCCTTGGATAAGCCCAGAGTAGTGACATGAGAAATAAGACACTTCAATGGGGTCTGTGCCTCAGATTTTGAGTGCTGGCTTCCCACGACTATCTGCTCCATCCCTGGGTCTCTAAACGAGTTTGTCCAGTGTCCCGGATCTACTCTGGTTAGGGACAGAAAAAAAAACAGATTTGGCAGTCTCGTTGGGTGCGTTCTGGTCCCCTTGGTGCCTTCCGAACCTGGTTCTGGGGCTCTTCCCGCTTAGCTGTGCACCAGCCGGGAGGTGATTCTATGAGGATGGTGTGGGTGGCGCTGCTCCTCCGCTGTTCCGCAGTAGCGGCAGCTCCGCCGGACCCTTTGCAGCTCTGGCCTGGCGGGTTGGGGGGGGAACCAATGGCAGGCTGCTGCTATCTGTGGGAAGCCTTGGCGTGGCTGGTTTGCCTGGCCGCGGCCATGGGGTCTGAAATTCCCCAAGACTCCCAGCCCACTGGGACGATTTTGTTCCACTGTTGGGCCCTTGTCTCTTTAACACTTTTTAAAAAAAGCGCGTGCTTTTCTTTTGTCCCGGGGAGCCGGCTGAGGGGACTCGCTTGTTGTCTGTCTCGGATCCTGCCCTTCTGTTTCTCTAATCTCCGATACACCTCGTGATGGGTGTCAGTGCTCCCGCCGCAGATCACCAGGGCTGGTTATTTCATGGGCCTGTGCTTCCACTCCCTCCCCGCTCTGAATCTTTTCTTCCCGCCGTTGTGCTGGGGTGGGGGAGTGCTCGGGCCCGCCAGTTCGCGGCTTTGTATCTTACCCGCTTCGTGAGGCACTGAGTTCTTGCAGGTGTAGCTGTAGCCTGGCTGGTGTATTGTATCTTCTGGTCTCTCTTTTAGGAATAGTTGTATTTGATGTATTTTCACAAATATATATGGTTTTGGGAGGAGATTTCCGCTGCCCTGTTCATGCTGCCATCTTCCCAGAAGTCCGCTCTAAAGAACTTTTAACATTTCTTGCAAGGCAGGTCTGCTGGCAACGAATTCCTTCAGTATTTGTTTGTCTGAGAAAGCCTATTTCTCCTTCTCTTTTAAAGGATAATTTGGCAGAATTCTAGAATGGTGTTTATTTTTTTTTCTCTCAATCCTTTTAATTTATCACTGCTCCTTTGCATGGTGTCTGAGAAGTCATAGAATTTTATCTTTATTACTGTAGGTAAAGTGTTTCTTCCTTTGGCTTAAAGATTTTTCTTTATCTTTGAGTTTCTGCACTTGGAAAATCAAATGCCCAGGTACACTGTTTTAAAGCATTTATCCTGCTTGGTGTGCTCTGAACTTCCTGAATCTGTGGGTTAATGTCTGATGTTAATTAGGGGAAGTACTGAGTCATTATTGTTCATCTGTTTCGTCTGTTCCTTCTCCTTTTGGCCTTCCTGTTATGAGAATCTTATACATAGCTGTCCCATGGTCCTTGGATATTTTGTCTTGTTTTTGTTTTTTCAGCATTTGCTCTTTGCTTTTCAGTTCTGGATATTTCTGTTGTGTTACCCTAAGGCTCACTAACTCTTTCCTCAGCCTGCGTCTGTTAGTAAGCCCGTCAGAGGCATTCTTTATTCCTGTTACATCGTTTTTTATCTCAAGCACTTTTTGTTGTTCATTCTTAGGATTTCCATTTCTGCTTACACTGTCCGTCTATTCTTGCATGCTGTCTACTTTATCAGAGTCCTTGGCATATTTCTCACTGTTTTAATTTTAAACTCAGTCTGACGATTCCAGCATCCCTGCTGTATCTAAATGTGGTTCTTTGCTTGCTGTGTCTTTTCAAACTGTGTTAGTCTTCTTACTATGTCTCGTAATTTTTTCTTGATAACCCGGTATGACGTACTGGGAAAAAGAAGCACTGTAAATAGGCCTTTGATGTGGTGGTGAGGTGTGTGTGTGGGGTTTTCTATGGTCCCGTGGTTGGGTCTCAGTTCTTCCGTGAGCCTGTGCCCTGCACTGTGACCTTCACAGGGTTTCTCGGTTTCTTCTCCTTTAGGTAGGATGGGATGGCATGAGGGGGCTGGACATAGGCATCCCTTCTACCCCAGCTCAGTTAGTCTCCAATAAGCCCCAGCTGGTTAGGTTAACTAGCTTCTCCCGAGGTCAGAGAGAGTGCTCTAGAGTATTTCAGGGCATCTTCTCTGGCCCACCTGTCAGAATCATGAGGGTTTTTTTCTCTGATATTTACTCTGGGGCCTGGCAGAAAAACTCACAAACACATGGGAACCCCCCATGACTAAGTCTGCCTGGAGTTTGTAACTTGCAGACTTGTCCACAAGCTTCCAGCAACTCAGTTATAGCTCGTGTCACCCTCCCTTGCCACTGGTTCCAGGGAGGTTTCTGCCCTGTGGATTGTGATTCTGTATCAGCCTGTCAGTTACTCCAGTTTTGGAGGCAACAGATTGTGTTGTGACCTCATTTCATGTGCAGATCTAGGGAGAGTTGTTGATTTTTTTCAACTTGTTCAGCTTTTTCATATTAGGACAGAATGGTGACTTCTAAATCTCTTCCCTGCTAGACTGGAAAATTTGGCAAAATTTAGTGTTCGTAATTAGTTCTCACCATACTAGGAATAGAATGGAATTCTCTCATCCTGATAAAGTGTTCACTTTAACTACCTGCAGCTGCTTGGTGGCAGTGAGTCAGTGCCTCCCTGAGAGCAGGAAGGAGGTGGGGCAGCCGTCCTGCCATTCTTGGTCAGGAGAGTCCTGGAAACACCTAAGCACAAACAAACAGAAGAAGAAATAAAGGCACATATATTGGAAACAAAGAAGTCAGCCATCTCTGTTCTCTGATGGTATGATTGTCTCTGTAAAAAATCTCAAGGAACCTCCAAAAAATGTCCTTGAACTAACGGCAAGTTTAAGATTACAGAATGCAAAGTCAACATACAAAAATAGTCATATTTATATTTACTAGCCATGTACATTACCATTTGCTGTAGCTCAAAAAATACAAAATACTTAAAAATCTCACAAAACATGTATACGTTCTCTACCCTGAAAACTATAAGAGAGTGATGAAAGAAATCACAGGAGACCTAAATAAATGGAGAACACTTGGTGTTCATGGACTGGAAGACAACTTCGTGAAGATGTCTCTTCCCAAATTTAATTAGATTGAATGTGATTCCAATAAAAATCTAAGCAGGATATTTTTTCAGATATGGACAGACTCATTATATAATCCCTGTGGACTGTAGAGGAACTAGAAGAATTCTATAAAATAGAATAGGAAATTTACAATATTTGAAAGAATAAAATTGGAAGAATTACTGGCTTTAAAGTGGTAAAATTGGAGTAGTGAAGACTGTGGCATTGGTTAGGGGACAGTCACACCAGTCAGTGGAACAGAGAACAGATTCCTACAGATAAACCAGTTTAGTGGAGAAAAGATAGTCTTTTGAATAAATGATAATAGAATAGTTGGCCAGCCATATATACAAAAGAAAAAAATTCAACTTTAAGCTTTATACAAAAAAAATTAACTCAAAATTGATTATAGATCTAATTGCATGGACTTAGATCTTCAGGAGAAAAA
>JAQQAC010008350.1:0-16812 GCA_029783875.1 Phataginus tricuspis | reverse complement strand
ATGTGTGTGCTTCCCCTGCTCCCCATCAAAGATGCCCTTAAACCCAGCAACGACCAACTCAGAAACCAGCATGTAGATAAGAAAATGTGTTACATGTTAGTGATAATTCAGGGTAAACCAAAATATATAGGATTGGTATGGGCATTGAAATTCAGGGATGATGAATCTATTATAGGTCATTAAGAGAAGTGAAGATCATTTTAGAGAATCAATAGCCTTCCCCTTTGCCAACAATGTTTTTCCGGAAACCACATATGAAGAATATTGTAAGGTAGATGGAACTTTCCCATAACAGTAATATTGGAGTTGGGAGTTTCATTTCTGATCAATGACTCCACATTGTAATAATCATAGATATTAAACTAATAATAGTGTATATATAGGGTCAATCCTCCCTGGAGGCATTTCATTTTAAAGGAAAATTGATAAACACAAATGAATTTCCAGTTTGTGGCACATGGAAGATAGGTCAGCTGAGGGCAGACTCTTGGCAGAGGTCATTTCCAGTGGCCCTGACCCCCTCAGGGCTGTTGCAGCGCCCCAAGAAGACAGGTGAACTGATGTAAGAAAGCCAATGTGCAGTGTCCAAGGCCCACCCTGGTTTAGCAGATTATCTGACTGATTCCTGGAGGGGCGTGGAACAAAGTTTTGAAGAACAGGATGGAAGCTAGATCATCATGGAGGCTCTCTGGATGTGAATATGGAGCCCAGATGAACGAGTTGCTGGGTAGCCAGGAGGTACCTGGGGGATGTAGGCCATCAGAAGGACGTGGGGCTAGTAGACCAGTGAGGACTGACCTGGGGACAGACAGCCTCAGCAGCTCCTGGGAGAAGTATTAGAAGTAAGCCTTTCCAATCACAGCTGGTTATTGAGCTTTCCAGATAAGCTATCACTGGAAGCCACTGAAATCTCACCTATTTTTCACAGCTTATCAACTGCTTTAATATGTAAGAACATACAGCCTGTCTCCAACCAGAGGCAGTTGTTTGCTCTACACTGATGCGACCACAGCAATATGACCCACTGATGTGGATCAAGTCAAAGCAAGAGATTAAACCTTGAAACCCACCTTTCGTTTAAGTGTGAAAGCTACCAGGCATTCAGTGTGGACCAGGAAGCAGAACGTGCTACCCCATTCCAGCCCTTTGCTGCCTATGGAGTGGACCCCACGGGATGCCTAAAGGAAGGGGCCACATAAAGCCATGCGGGCAGAGCTGGGATTCGCTCATGGTGTTGTCTGGCTTCAAATGCTGGGCCCTCAGCTCTGTATCACACTGCCTTTTTTCTGAAAGCCTGAGCTATCACAGCACCTGCAGTTTGTGGACAGAGGGAACAGTTGCGTCTTTCTGAGAGTTTTGGCTTACTGACCAAAGCCAGACATGAGCTAACTCCACCTGGCCTGTGTGAACCAGCCGTTGTCTCGCTCTGAAGCACATTCCTCTGTTCCCTGGTTGGTAACAGCATTATGTCTTCCATGAGGGCACATCTTTCTGTCTCTCCTCTTTTCTAGGACTCTGAGAAGGGCATAGAAGCTTGACCGAGGGGGTTTTCCCAAAGGCATTTCCCATGCCTCTGAAAAGGCTGCCGTATTTCACTAAGAATTGGATCTTAGCATCTGACCCAAGTGGGAAATAAAAATATAAGTATGGGCAGCCCTTACTGCCATCAAACACTTTAATTCTGATTCCAGCGTGGAAGCGGTTTGTCACAGCTCTATGGCAGGACAGCCTGGTGCAGCTCTCCCGCTCGAACCCTGAAAGGTCAACACAAGGCCTCACTACTTACACTTCCAGATGGACTGAGTTTGTCCCAGCACATCAGGTCACCTCACTCCCCTTCAAGCCTCACAGCCCAGTGTGCCCTCTCAGGACACTCTGCTCCGCACAAAGAGGCTGGATGAAAGAAAGCCCTTTCATCCAGCCTCTTTTTGTATCTCACAAACCCTGGGAAGCTTCCTCATTAATGCCAGCTCCTGCTGGCTCTGTGGAGGGGAGGCTCAGGTCTGACCCCAGGTTGCCCAAATGTTTCACTGGGTAACCCAAACAGTGCCATTTGGTCCTGCTCTGCCTCTCAGCTCCCCCAGCAGTGCTGGGGCAGTTTTCTCCTTAATACCTGCAGGCAAACATCCAGGACAAATCTGGTTTTCTTTTGACACTCTCCCAGGCTAATCTGTATGAAGACCATCAGGGCCTTATGTTGCCATGACTTTAACCGTGCCTCCTGTGACATAATTACCATTTCCTGGCTCTGCCCAGCACATTTGCTTCTTTCTTGGTGCATTTTCCAAATCCTAGGGGTCCCCACTTTAACTGACAAAGCTTGTTGAGTGTTCCAAAAGTCTCAACAGATATTAATCTCTGGGATTCAGGAATAAAAATAGGAATTCTCAGAAATTCCTAAAATCATAAGCTTCTATATATTTTTTGTAACATTTGTTGACATGTTTTAAATGGTGGCTACAATAAAAAGCAAGGAAACATAGGCTCATTTCCTTTTTTATCCAATGAAAATATTGTCTGTTTTACAAAGAACTGTAACTTACAGCAAATATTCAAACACTGGAAAATCCAAACAAATACCATAGGATGGTATTTGTATAATGTAACATTCAGATCTCCCAGCGAGGTTAACAGCACTGCACTCACATGTCAAAATTGCTGTTTAAGGGTATATTTTGCTTCCAAACTTATTGTTTTTGTAACTCCACTCAAAGCATTTGTATAAAGTGCACTATGCAAATGAAATTACTAATATTTCCTTTTCTGCAAAAATAATTCACCGTTAGCAGAAAATGGGCCATGAACACACATACACACACAACAGCTATTTGTGTGAGACTGACTGAGTAGATTGTAACTGCGTCTTTCCTAAGTGCTCTTGTCCTAGTTTCCAGAATGTCAAACTGATCCACTGGCTCAGCTTCTCATTGCTTCCTGCTCTTGCTTTCAAGACGTCAGTGGACTCATGACCAGGCTTGTCTCCTCGCTAATGAATGTTATGCTTTACAAAACTGAAGGAACAAAACAGCAGCAGACTCACAGACTCCGAAAGGGACTAGCGGTTACCAAAGGGAAAGGGTTAGGGAGGGTGATGGGTAGAGAGGGACAAGGGGATTAAGGGGCATTATATTAGCACTCACAATACAGGTAGGTCATGGGGAAGGCAGTATAGCCTGGAGAAGACAAGTAATGACTCTATAGCATCTCACTATGCTGATGGACAGTGACTGTAATGGGGGTGGGGGCACTTGATAATATGGGTAAATGTTGAAACCACAATGTTGCTCATGTGAAACCATAAGATTGTATATAAATGATACTTTAATTAAAAAAAGTAAAGCTTTAATTCTCACATAAGAATTATTGTTTTTGCCATTTTCCAAACTTCTTGTCTGATTTTAAACTCATAATTCAGAATTATCCTCAGGATTGGAAAAACATAAATTTTCAAAGAAATGCTGGGAAGAAATTTCTAAATAGAAACCACTTCTTCCTTAGCCATCCAGAAGGAATGCTGCCACAGTGGCCCTTTAGTTTCTTTCTAATACCCAACTTCCTCAGCTAATAGTCAAGGAAGCAATTTAAGCTCTCCCACTACATAAAAAGGCACAAATTTTTATTTTAGGCAAAAATGAAGTTTAACAATGCAAAGTGTTGGCACCTGTATGGGGAAAGAGTTGCTGCTGGAGTGCAGGCAAGCCAGCTCAGACACTTCGGAAAATGGCAGCCACTCTCAAGTGCCATAGGACAGTTCCCCAGAGGCAGATGCTGATCTGGAGCTTGGCTCCTGCACAGGTGACTGGAGGTGTCTAGGGAACAATGGCTATAAGGTGTGAGTAAGTAGGACTGTTCCGAGGGAAGAGCTAGCTTGCTGTGCGGATTTTAGCAGAAACTGAGTCAACGCCACAGAGCTCTGGGGCCATGCTGACAATGCAGGGTCATCTCAACTTGAAAAAAGACTTCTCTGTGGCATCATACTATGCTGATGGACAGTGACTGCAATGGGGGAGGTGAGGATTGATAGTATGGGTGAATGCTGAAACCACAAGGTTGTTCATGTGAAACCATTATAAGATTTTATATCAATGATACTTTAATAAAAAAAAAAGTCAGACCTTTGTACCCCTCTGTCCTCCCACCATGGGAACCAGGCTACCTCCAGGAGGAGACAGTCACTTGGGTAGAGCAGCTCCTTTCGGCAGAGAGCTGTGAGCTCAGCTGCTGGAGAAACGAAGGCTCCATCCAGTGAACTTGAAGATGGACATGTGCGATCACCCAGAAAGTCAGAATCTAGGAGTACGCCTTACAGAAATATGCAAGCACTGCACAAGGGGACATGTGCTAGGGTGTGCACAGCAGCAGTGACAGTCAAAGCAAAAACAACCTAAAATGTTCATCAGTAGGACAATGGATAAATAAATGGTGATACATTCCAAGGATACAATACAGCAGTTGCAATGATTAGACTAAATTTACACATATCAATGTATATAGGTCTCAAATGTAACAATGTTATGGTTTCTTTTTAAAGTAAATTTTAGGAAGGCACACATAGTTTTACACCATTTAAAAAATTTTAAACACAAAGTAAAACTACACGTTTATATGTGCATCTTACGTATGTAAAATACAAAAATGTGAACTGTAAGAACATGCACTAAGTTTATAAGAGTGGGGGCAAGGATGCGGGACAGCCAGGAGAATTGTGGAGAGGAACAATTGAAAATTTCAACATTATCCATAATGACCCATCTCTTATTTTTAAAAAATATTAAGTAAAATCGATAATGTTAGCATTTATTAATTCTGAATCACAGGGACATTAGTTTGTGTTTTTATCAGTATTTTTCTGAATATTTTTAGGGTTTCAAAAAAATTTTAGAAATAAGAGAAGAGTCCTATCTCAGCTCTTGATCTGTTGCCTGGCTAGTACCTTAGAGAAAGCGACAACATGCCATGAAAAAGAAACACTAACATGATTAACTAACACAATGGTGGGTAACCTATTGCAATATGATTATCAAATTATGTATTAGGTCAGCATGTCCACCTTAAACTTACACAATGTGTCATGTCAATTATATCACAAGTTTCAAGACCTCAGAGACCCCCAGGCCTTCCCACATAAAGCATTCACAAAGGCCAGACTGCCCGTTGCAGTGAATCACCATCCCCAGGGAGGCCACAACATAGCTTGGGCACTGCTGCTGGCCAATGACAAGGGCAGAGCTCCGGCCTCCACCAGCAGGGCCCCTGTGACCTTCCCAGAGCTGGGCAAAGTATAAATTCCTCTTGGAATGAATTTCACTCATGCCTTAAATCCTGTACCAGGAGTTAAACATTATGCTAGAAATGGGGGATATAAACCTTCATGATACTCTCCTTGGCCTTAAGGAGCTCTCTTTCTAGCATGTTATAGACATACACACCAAACCCTAATGTGGTGTAATGAGTGACTGTTACCTTTGGTGGAAGTGCAGGCAAAATGCAACAAGAACAAGGGCAATGACGAGGCTTCTTGAAGAAAGTGATGTTTCAGCTGGACTTTAAACAGGATATGATTTCTCCTGATAAAAAAGAGAAGGAAGAACATTCTAGACAGAAAAGCATGTTTCCCAGAGGCATAAAGTATATCACAGGAGAATAGGGTGAATGGCCATTGGTGCTGAAAAGGTAGGTTGGGGTCTCCTTATGAATGTGCTCAGACGCTATACTCATCAGGGCAAGCTTGGGCATGCTGCAATAACAACTAAGCCCTTAAATCTCTGTGGCTTCCCACAGTAAAGGCTTATTTCTCATTCACAAAAGCCTGAGGCTGGCCAGGCTGCTGCTCTATCCAGAAACTGCTCTGTGCAGCACACTGTTCATTCCCCAAGGCTGTGCTAACAAAGTACCCCAAAGTGGAAGGCTTGGACGGCACGTGTGTATCATCTCACAGTTCTGGAGGCCACAAGACTGTGTCTGCAGGCCCATGCACCTTCCTTAGCCTCTACAGAAGGATCCTCTTCTGCTCTTCCAGCTCTGGTAGCCTCAGGTGTTCCTTGGTTTATGGCAGCTCCATGAGGTCTTCTTCCCTCTGAGTGTCTGTGTTCAAATTTCCCTCTTCTTATGAGGACACCAGGCATACTGGATCAGGGCCCACCCTAATGACCTTCATCCTAACTTGACTACATCTGGAAAAACCCTATTTCCAAATGAGGCCACATTTATAGGTACCAGGGGTTAGGACTTCCACATAGCTTTTAGGAGGACATAATTCAACCCTTAATACACACGTAGCTACAAGGTAGGCACACCAGGACCAGACAGGGCTGGAGGATACCAAGAGATGTTTTCAAGGGTCAAGTCTGGAAGTGGTTTCTTTCACTTCCGTCCATCTCCCCATGACCAAAACCTGGTCAATGCGCACTGAGATTTTCTTCTCAGAGAGGCAACCCATTCCAGGTCTGTAATCATATATTTCTGTTGTTCTTTATTTAATGTCTTCGCACCAGCATCTCGATATCATGAGGTTGTGTCTGTGATTTCTTTTTCCCAGTACTGTATCTCCAGGATTTTCTAGAAAGATTGCTTTAATTATGTGCTTTAAATTGTCACTGGAAAATTTAGCTATGTACCTTTCATGTACCTTTTTGTTTATAATCACCCATCCATTCACTCAACAAGTATTTATTATCTACCATGTGCTAGGCATGTTCTGTACCATAAGAGACAGATAGATGCCTGAGGACGGGCAGGAGGCACAAAGTTGGAGGAGTTGTGTACATCTTCTCCTTCACAACTTCCTCCTCAGGGCTTGGGAGCGGGTGTGTGGCACTTGAGAGAGCAGCCACTGTCACTATACCAGGAGATGCAAATCAGCCTCACCTCAGCGGAGACATTTGAAGAGGGGATACCACCACTTCCACATTCCCTGGCTAGCACGTAGTAGCATCTACTTCCAGAAGTGGTCAGGGTCTTCCATTTGCCTAGGCAGGGAGTCTACATGCCCCAAATAGATCCAGTGCATCTGTCTTTCTGGCTCTCACTTTCCCAGAGTCCCCGTTTCCTCATCATTTGATTTAAGTGGCATTAAATCCTTTCTGGGGGAAGGTTGGATGTAAGTAAATAAAGCACATCTCTTAGGCAGCAGAGCTGGTTTGCCTACCTCACTCATACCCCTGTTTATTTATTAACAGGCTGAATGTCACCCAAACTCAGAGCTCAAGAGGTTGATCTCCAAAACTAGCTGACATAAACAGACAGGAAACCGAACTTAATATTGAAGTTACTCTATACCACTCTGAATGAGCTTTTCTGTTACCATTTTGCTCAAGATGATTCAAACCAACTATCAGTTTATTTTCCTCAACCAGAGTAGGTGGCAGCCTCAGTGATTATTACCGAAGCCTGAAGTTCCTTAACCACACATCAATTAGAGAAAATATAGAAATGCAATCCCCCTCAGCCAATGATACCTTGACTTAGCTTTACAGTAAGTATAAATTATTAGTAACTCATACTGAGAAAGAAGGGGAAAGGAGAGAGAAATTCTAGCACCTGCAAAGGGTGGGGAGAGAGAATCCCCTACATGACAAATTCTTGAGTAATTTCTTAAAACTACTCTTTTATTAAATGTAGGCCCAATAAAAATTTTCTGAGTAAATGAAAATTGGGAGAAAGGTGAGGAGAGAAGGGAAATTTTTGAAAATGGAAACTGATTCTACTTTACAAAGTTGTTAAACAGTACTTTGGCAACAAACTAGGAAGGAATACAAAAAGAACTTCCACCAGATAAAAAGAAAATCTACTATGATTTCACTCATCTGTGGACAGAAAGAACAGATAAGAACAAAGAAAAAACTGAAGGAACAAAACAGCAGCAGACTCACAGAACCCAAGAATGGACTAACAGTTATCAAAGGTAAAGGGACTGGGGAAGATTTGTGGGAAGGGAGGGATAAGGGGGAAACAGGGCTATTACAATTAGCACACATAATGTAGCGGGTGTGGGGGTGGGGTGGGGGGATACAGGGAAGTCAGTATAACACAGAGAAGACAAGTAGTGACTATATAGCATCTTACTACACTGATGGACAGTGACTGCAATGGGGTATGTGGTGGGGACTTGATAATAGGGGGAGTCTAGTAACCATAATGTTGCTCATGTAATTGTATATTAATAATAGCAAAATAAAAAAAGAATCTACTAACCCCCCACAACTAGCATCATATTTAATGGAGACAAACTGAAAGCTTTCTCTCTGAGAAGTCCATCCTCACCATTTCTATTCCATTGTATTAGAGGTTCTAGCCAGAGCACTTAGGCAAGAAAAAAAAGACATCTAGATTGGAAAGGAAGAAAAATAACCTTTATTTGTAGATGACCTGATCTTACATACACAAAATCCAACAGAAGCCACTGTAAAACAATTAGAACTAATAAGTTCAGCAGAATGTCAGGATACAGAATCAACATGCAAAAAATCAATCGCATTTTTGTACACTAGCAAAAAAAATCCAAAAATAAAGAAAACAATTCTGTCTACAGTACATGAAAAATAGAGTATTTGGGAATCCATTTAACAAAAGAGGTGTGAAACTTATGCTCTGAAAGCTACAAAAAGCTCTCTTTTGAAAGACATCCTATACTTGTGAATCAAAAGACAATACAGTTAAGATGATGACACTTCTGAAACTGATCGTTAGATTCAATACAATCCCTATCAAAATCCCAGGTGGATTTTTTGACAAACCGATCATAAAATTCATACAGAAATGCAAGGGATCCAGAATAGACAAACAATTCTGAAAAAGAAAAACATTGGGGAACACACACTTTCCAGTTCTAAAGCTTACAAAAAAACATACATTAATCAAGACACTGAGGGACTAGCATAATAATTGGCATAAGAATCAATAGAATAGAGCTGAGGAAAACCAGACAGAAAATCTTACATTTATGGTAAATGTTTAACAAGGTATCCAAGACAATTCAATGGGGAAAGGATAGCCTATTCAATAAATGGTTCTGGTACAACTGGATATTCACATGTGAAACAATGAAGTTGAACCCCCTACCTCTCATCACATGCAAAAGTTAATTCAAAATTAATTGTAGGCCTAAACGTAAGAGCTAAAACTATAAAACTCCAAAAGAAAACATAGAAGTAAATCTCTGTGGCCTTGGATTAGGCAATGATTTATCCATACAAACCAAAATCAAAGCAATAAAAGAAAGAGTAGATAAGTTAGACTATATCAAAATTAAAATGTTTTGTGTTTCAATGGACACTATCAAGAAGGTGAAAAGACAACCTACAGAATGGGAGAAAATATTTTCAAATCATGTATCTGACATGGGATTTATATGAGAATACATAAAGAATGCTTATAAATTAACAACAAAAGGACATAAACAATTTAAAAGTGGACAAAGAATTGAATGGACATTTATTTGGAGAAAATATACAAAAGGCCAACAAGTACATGAAAAGATGCTCAATATCATTATTTATAAGAGAGTTAATCAAACCTCAATTAGATACCTGTTTACACCGTGATGGCTAAAATAAAAAAGATGACAATAACAAGTATCCATAAATATGTGTTCATAAATATTGGAACCCACATTCACTGCTAGTGGGAATGTAAAATGGTGCAGCTGCTTTGGAAAATAATTTGGCAACCCCTTAAAATACTAAACATAGACCTCCCATGTGACTCAGCAATTCCATTCCTAAGTATTTACCCAAGGGAATTGAAAACATATGTTCATGCCAAAACTTGCACACAAATGCTTATACCAGGATTGTTCATAATGGCCAAAAAGTGGTAGCAAAGCAAATGATCATCTACTGATGAATGGATTTTAAAAAGTGGGTTTGTTTTTAAAATGGAATATTGTTTGGCAATACAAAAGAATAAAGTACTGATACATGCTCCAATATGAACGAACCTTCAAGTAACTATGCTAAGTGAAAGAAGTCTATCATAAATGATTACAAATTATATGATTTCATTTATGTGAAATATCCAGAACTGACAAATCCATAGAAACAGAAAGTAGTTAGGGGTTGCCCAGTGTTGAGGCAGGGAGGGAGTGGGGAATTACTGCTAATATGTATGGGGTGTGTTTTTAGGGTGATGGAAATATTCTGTATTAAGCTGTGATGTTTGCATGGCTGTGTATACACTAAAAACCACTGTATACTTTGAGTGAATTTTATGTGTATGAAGTATATCTCAAATCTTATAAAAGCATACTTTGTCATAGGATCTATTAGGAAAAAAAAGATCAATTTATTACAGTACTTGATTTTCAAATTTGGAATAAGATATTTGGTAGACTCTGTGAGCTGACTACCCAACAGACATTCTGCTCTTGTTCTTGGGGGTAGAATCCCAATTTTGTCTCGGTAAGAGACATTGTGCCTGATAACCCATGAGTATTGATTGGCTTAACTCCTACTCCATCATGATAACCTCATTTACCTTTGTGAGTTTAGAGGTGGCAGGTGACCCAGTCCTGGCTATTGATACAAAAGAGGAATCTTCCTATGAGTATTAATGGGATGAAAGGTTCTGGATAAAAAGAAAGTTCCCTCCATTCCCTGTCTTTTAGCTACATTTAGTAAGGAAGTAATACTTGTGCATACATACTCACAAGGACAGAGGCTGTTCCAGAGCTGCTGCTAACTATCTCTGCAATTACCTACCCCCAGAGTTCTCAAAAAATGAGATTTATTAATAAACCCCACTGTTTAAGCCACATTATGTCCCATATGCTATATATTGTGGCCAAAAGCCTACTAACTGGTATGTTTCCTCACAAGTAGCTTATTTGTGAATCTCATATAATTCCATTTTTCAGTCTTACATCAATGTTCTTCTTTAGAATATGAGAAAAAAGTTGATCTGCATTTTATCAGAAGACAGGCCTCAAGCTAGTCAATGAAAGATATAAGAAGGGAGCATTTTGCTCAATAGGAGAAACAACCTTCCGCATGTGAAATGGGTCTGAGGATTGGTCAGGGTTTGATAAAAAGCAAAAGGGCGCCTGAGGGTCAGCTGTCACGTTAAGGACGTTAATGGACATTACCTGGGTCCTGGACTGGATTAGAGTGTTCATAAGATTTCAAATTCTATGTGCTTTAATTTTCACACAACGAACTCTAGGATCATAGACATTTTCATATGAAGAGGAAATCAAGCAACTCTTCTTCCAGATATATTAATGTTTTGTAACTGTTAGCTTCAGCTCAGACTAACAACCAGAAGCCAGCTCTTAATTGATTTGTCTAATTATTTATGAAAATTTAAATAATATCTTAGCATTTACAATTTAAAAGAATTTCATAAATTATTTTAGAAGTAAGAAGTAAATCATAATAGACAAGCAGGCATTTTAATAATTCTGAGGAAAAATGACCATTTTTCCTTAAATTGTTTATCCTAATTGAAACTAGGAAATGTGTGAAAATATCTACAATTGTCAATGCCATGATGGAATCTCTTTATAAACCTGTAAGCATGGGATTTACATATATCTCATAATAGTGACTTAGTTCTTTTTTTCTTTATAATTTATTTTGGTATCATTAATCTACAATTACATGTGCAATATTAAGGTGATCAAACTACCCCCTTCATCAGGTCCCCCCCACCAACCCCATTACAGTCACTGTCTCAGTGTAGTAAGATGCTATAGAATCACTACTTGTCTTCTCTGAGTTGTGTAGCCCTCCCCGTGCCCCCCGAACATTACATCTTTAATTGTATTGCCCCTTTTCCCCTCTTATCCATCCCTTCCCACCCATCTTCCCCAGTCCCTTTCCCTTTGGTAACTATTAGTCCATTCTTGGGTTCTGTGAGTCTGCTGCTATTTTGTTCCTTCAGTTTTTTTCTTTGTTCTTATACTCCACATATGAGTGAAATCATTTGATACTTGTCTTTTTCAGCTTGGCTTATTTCACTGAGCATAATACCCTCTAGCTCCATCCATGTTGTTGCAAATGGCAGGGTTTGTTTTCTTCTTATGGCTAAATAATATTCCATTGTGTATATATAACACATCTTCTTCATCCATTCATCTACTGATGGACACTTAGGTTGCTTCAATTACTTGGCTACTGTAAATAGTGCTGCGATAAACATAGGGGTGCAAATGTCTTTTTCAAACTGGGCTGCTGCAGTCTTAGGGTAAATTCCTAGGAGTGGAAGTCCTGGGTCAAATGGTATTTCTATTTTGAGTTTTTTGAGGAACATCCATACTGCTTTCCACAATGGTTGAACTAATTTGCATTCCCACCAGCAATGTAGGAGGGTTCCCTTTTCTCCACATCCTCGCCAACATTTGTTGTTGTTTGTGTTTTGGATGTTGGCCATCCTCACTGGTGTCAAGTGATATCTCATTGTGGTTTTAATCTGCATTTCTCTGATGACCAGCGATATGGAGCATCTTTTCATGTGCCTGTTGGCCATCTGAATTTCTTCTTTAGAGAAGTGTCTATTCATGTTCTCTGCCCATTTCTTAATTGGATTATTTGCTTTTTGTTTGTTGAGGTGCGTGAGTTCTTTATATATTTTGGATGTCAACCCCTTATCAGATAAGTCATTTATGAATATATTCTCCCACACTTTAGGATGTCTTTTTGTTCTACTGATGGTGTCCTTTGCTGTACAGAAGCTTTTCAGCTTGATATAGTCCCACTTGTTCATTTTTGCTTTTGTTTTCCTTACCTGACTCTGTGTCTTTTGATTGGTGCATTCATACCATTTACATTTAGGGCAATTATCGATAGGTATGTACTTATTGCCATTGCAGGCTTTAGATTCGGGGTTATGAAAGGTTCCAGGGTAATTCCCTTACTATCTAATAGTCTAATTTATCTCACTTCGTATGCTATTACAAACACAACCAAAAGGTTCTTTTTCTTTCCCTCCTTTTTCTTTTTCTTCCTCCTCCATTCTTTTTATGTTATGAATTATATTCTGTACTCTTTGTCTATCCCTTGGGTGACATCTATTTAGCGTTAGGAATACTTCTATCTATAGGAGTCCCTCCAAAATGTACTGTACATGTGGTTTGTGGGAGGTAAAATCTCTCAGCTTTTGCTTATCTGAAAATTGTTTAATCCCTCCTCCAAATTTAAATGTTAACCTTGCCAGGTAGAGTATTCTTGGTTCAAGGCCCTTCTGCTTCATTGCATTAAATATATCATGCCACTCCCTTCTGGCCTGTAAGGTTTCTGTTGAGAAATCTGATGATAGCCTGATGGGTTTTCCTTTGTATGTGATCTTTTTTCTCTCTCTGGTTGCTTTTAAAAGTCTGTCTTTATCCTTGATCTTTGTCATTTAAATTATTATATGTCTTGATGTTGTCTTCCTTGGGTCCCTTGTGTTGGGAGATCTGTGCACCTCCATGGCCCGAGAAACTATCTCCTTGCCCAGATTGGGGAAGTTTTCAGCAATTACCTCCTCAAAGACACCTTCTGTCCCTTTTTCTCTCTATTCTTCTTCTGGTACCCCTATAATGCGAGTATTGTTCCATCTGGATTGGTAACACAGTTCTCTCAATATTCTTTCGTTCTTAGAGATCCATTTTTATCTCTGTGCCTCAGCTTCTTTGATTCCTCTTCTCTAATTTCTATTCCATTTACCATCTCTTCTACTACATCTAATCTGCTTTTAAATCCCTCCATTGTGTGTTGCATTTCAGATATGGATTTTCTTAATGATTGTATGTCCATCTTAAATTCGTTCCTGAGTTCTTGAATATTTTTCTGTACCTCCATAAGCATGTTTAGTATTTAATTTGAGCTCTCTTTCAGGAAGATTGGTGAGTTCAGTTTCATTTGGCCCTTTTTCTGGGGTTTGTGGGATTTTGGTCTGAACCATGTTCTTTTGACATTTCATATTTCTGTGTGGTGCCCTCTAGTGCGCAGAAGCTCCAGTCTCTAGAGTTGATCAGCCCCTAGAATGAGGTCAGGGGTCATAGAGGAGCAGAGCTGGTGCATGGGGGAGGGAAGGATCTGTTTCCTGATTCCCTTCAGCTGTGCCTGTCTCCAGTATCAGAGCCAGTGGGCTGAGCCGATGGGTGTAAGCCTCTGTGCTTGTAGGTGGGGCCTCACTCTGACTGGCCTGTCCTCAGCACAGTGACTGCTGGTTTGTGAGCTGGTGCCATCAGGCCAGCAGGAAGGCTTGGCAGTCTGCATATCACAGTGGAGGGCCTTGGAGCTCAGTAGCCAGCTAAGGGGATGGAGCCCCTGAAGCTGCTGAAAGTTCCCAATCTGCTGGGCAGAGGGCACCCAGACAACCTTGTCCCCCTATCGCTTCTCCCACACAGCAAGCTCTGTGCAAACCCTGCCCCTTCAGCAGCCCTCTCACTGCAAGGAAGCCTCTCAGACTGCCTGCCATTCCCTTGTCCCAGAGCTGCTGGGTGTGGATCCCGTCCTCCACAAACAGCCTGAATATGCCTCTCAAGCACTCCACCTGTTCCAGTTCCCTGGCCTCCAGAGCACCACACAGTGTAGGTTTCTGATCGCAAAGCAGATCTCTGGGGGTAGATGTTCAGCAGTCCCAGGCTTCCCCACTCTGTTTCTCTTCCTCCTGCCTGTGAGCTGGGGTGGGGGAAGGGCCTGGGTCCTGCTGGATGAAGGCTTTGGTATGGGTCTTTCCAATGGGTTTCAGCCCAAGTCATATTCGCTATGAATTCTATGTGACCAAAGAAATTGACAGCAAAACATTCTTTGGGGTGAAAGGGTTTATTACCTGGCTTGTTCTCCCTGTGAGGGGTCGAGAACTAGCATCTCTGCCTTCTCCCAGAGCAGTGGGCCAAGCTCTCTATATAGCACAATAATAGCTTATTGGCTAAAAGTGTGGCAGCGGTAGCCGTGCAATAGGCCAGTTACATCATCAGGTGGTTTAAGTTCAATGAGAGTCCCGGCCATAGGAGCCCCATCTTCCCCACACTCCACCCCTCCAGGATTCTCGCCTTACAGTGTACACATTTTTGATCTTCCGCAATAGTCCCTGTGCAAGAAAGCTGCAGCACTGTAACCAGATTCCACAATAGCAACAGAGGATAACAACTTAGAGATCATAAAAATTAAGATACAGCAACATTTTGATACAGGTAACAAAAATTATAATAACCCTCAAGCCAGAGGAGGTTCCTAATAACAAAAATTATAATAATCCTCAAGCCAGAGGTAATGTCCAATCCACAATACTTTATGGGAGATAAGACATGTCTTAATGCCACCAACATAGGCAAATCTTGTCCATCAGGTAGGATGCATGCAAGAAAGTGGTCTTGTGATAGGACTATAGCAGGAAGTGGTTCCCTCCCAGTCTAGCATACCATACTTTTACTCTTTTTCCTATGGGGGTTACTGAAGGGTCTATACATAGTGCTACTGGAGGTGCATGCACTGTCTGTAATGATAAAACTCCCCAGTAAGATTCTCCTACCTTCTGGCCATTCAGGATATACTACTGTGACCTTGGTGGCCACTCTGCTGTTATTCCAGGAATACACAGGAGGCCAGCTTCTAGGCCTCGTCCCCAAGGTGCCAGGAGAGCCAGCCATCGTTGGTCCATGTGCTGAAAGATCCAAGGCCACGTCCACTCAATGGAGTCTCCGGGTTTCAGTGCAGTTGGTGCTGGAAGCAAGATGTTATTCTGGTGGCCGAACCTCAGCTTCAGTGATTCTTCCTTGGTTTGTACTTGCAGCTGTACTTGATATGTGACAGGATTTCTTTCTTTAAGGCTAAACTGTGTGGTTAGACCATGTTTCCTTTGTCCATTTGTCAGTGGACACTTGTGTTGCTTCCACCTCTTGGCCACTGTGAATAATGCTGCAGTGAACACAGTTGTGCAAATGTCTCTGAGATTCCCCTTTCAGGTCTTTTGGACATGTACCCAGAGGTCTCATTGCTGGGTGATAATGGTAATTGTATCTTTAGTGTTTTGAGGAATCGCCATACTGTCTTCCACAGCAGCTGCACCATTTTACATTCCTGCCAGCAGTGCATACAGGCTCATTTCTCCACCTACACTTGTCTTTTGGTTTTTGATAGTGGTTATCCTACTGGGTGGGAGAGGGCATCTCACTGTGGTTTTGGTTTGCATTTCTGTCATGATGACAGATGTTAGCACCTTTTCATACGTCTGTTGGCCAACTGTGCTTCTCATTGGAGAAATGTCTCTTCCCGTCCTTTGTCCATGTTACAGGTAGGCTGCCTGGGCTCCCTGCATCTCCTGCGGGTCTCCTTCCCACTGAGCGGCTTGTTTCCACTGTGCAGAGCTTCTCAGCTCGCTGTGACCTCCTTTTTCTAGTGTTGCTGTTGTTAGTTGTGCCTAAATGTCCTTTTGATCACCTGAGATAAAGGCAGGTGTGACTGCACCAAGTTCATCACATTCATCCCAAAGGAATTGACACCATTAGTTAGCTAAGTATGTCTTATCAAGCATGAACATAAAATGTTTGCTGAGAATTTTTGTTGACATTTATTTTCAAATAATGATAGACTTTTAGAAAGGCAACAATAGGTTACCAAGAAATCTTATGCATCATCCATTCACAGTCCCCAAGTCTCAGCATTTTATGTTATCTTTATACTCCATCAGGACACAGAGGAGAGCATGCTGTTTCCCCAGCTATCAGTTTTCATGTCTGCAATAACACATTACATAAACAAGATGGCTTATAACAGCAGGGATTTATCCTCTTTCAGTTCTGGAGACCACAAGTCCAAACTCCAGGTGTGGGCAGGGCCACACCCCCTCCTCAGGCTCCAGGGATGCTCCTTCTGGCTTCTTCTAGCTCCT
>JAQQAC010008345.1:0-31640 GCA_029783875.1 Phataginus tricuspis | reverse complement strand
TCACCAACTTGCAGCTTGACTTTGCCGAAGTCACTCCCTACTTCCCAGCCTGTTTTCTTACTTTCAAAGTGAGGTGGTTGGACTAGCTGGCCATCACTATCTTTTCTGTTTCTTATATTCCACAGTTCTATAAACTCAAGATGTAGAAAAAAATTAACAATCTTTGGAGTAGAGATCACTCTAGGTGGGAGCCAGACACAAGTCTTAAGTGACTCTGGGCAAGTCTTTCACCTTCTCTGGACCTAGATTTGCCTGTGTATAGTGTGTAATTAGGGAAGAATGATCCCTACTGGCCCGTCTACCTTGCAGGCTACTTGGTAGATAAAATAGAATAGTAAATGTGGAGACACTTAGGAAGTAAAAGTCCTCGTAGGCAACCGGAGCAGACAACACTGAGTACCACCACCAGGTCCCAATTCAGGATCAAGGCAGTTGTTTCCCCAGCTGCTGGTTGATGACTGGGTGATAGGAATTGGGGTGATGACCTGGACCTCTGGCCTCAATTTCTTTCTCTGTCCAATCCTACTTCCCTTACTCCTCCTAGCTGTTTTTCCCAGGAACACTCACCAGTAGACCTCCAGGATGCAAATCAGAGTCTCAGAGTCTTCCTCTGGAGTACTCAACCTATGACAGCAATGCTATAGCATTTAAAAAAAAATACTGCAACATTAAAAAAAAATTCAGATATATTTTATTTAAGCTACACTGCGAAAAACACACAACTTCCCAACCAGTTTCAGTTCAAAAATCCATCACTGGGATAGACAGAACCCTCCAGATGACATAACAATGTCTAGAAGTACTGGATTCTGTCTGAATTGTTATTGTTATTCTGGCTGCCATGGGCATTTAGTTCAGCCGCTTATCACACTGAACTAATTGACTCAAGGACATGGGTTTCACTCTAGGTAACTCCGTTGAGGTCTCCATTACAAGGCCACAAACTTCTCCCTGACTCTGGACAATGTCCTGCAAATGTGAGCTTTTAGTCATAAGGTATTTATATGTGGGGGAGAGGGTTTGAACTGGTATTGATATGAGATTGAAAGGTTTTACCCTGAAACTGACACTGTAGTACGCCTTAGCCATGTTGATTTTCCTGTTGCTAAGTAACTCCTTTGAGAAGAGGCTGAGGATGAATTCACTTAATGCTGAATTCTGCTCTCTAGCAAACTATATTAGAGGGGGTTCTGCTAGAGGATCGTACTATTTACAAACACAAGTCCCCACCTCTCAGAGGAAATCCGAATGCAGCCTTCTGCAGCCCCTGCAGCTTCCCTGAGACTGTATCTCTTCCTTGATGTCTAGACAACAGGATGGTGGCCATTTATAAGACAGCTTCCTCCCTCTTCTCAACACAGGACTACAAGGCCCCAGAGCAGGAACAGGTGGCTGGGGAGGGTAGTCTCTGTAGAGTGTCCTCTTGCTTCTTCCCCCATCTTACAGGAGGGCAACCAGCAAACCAGCTCAGGCACACAGGCCCGGCTGGACAGAGGGATCATTCACACAGTATCTTTCTGCCAGGGCTGAATGGGGCAGTGTCAATCATACAAGACATATGGCAAATCTCAGTATCACCAGCCAAAATTCACAACAGTTTAACAAGTATTTCTAAAAGTTAACAGAGAAATCTGATAGAAGTCTGAGGCTAGCTCTAGGTAAATGATTTAGCAGAATAAGAATCACTGCAAACCCCCTTAGCCTAGTTCTTGTACACCATTTCCCAAAGCCGGGCTAGTACTATTCAATTGTATTTGAGTTTTCTGGAAAACGTGTGACTCTGTCTCCCCCTGGATTTGTGGATATCCTTTCTTACCTCTTTGAACTTCTTTCTACATATACCTCCTCCTCTTTGAAAACTGCCTTAGAGATCCCACTTTCTCTGCTCTTATTTTCTTCCCAGTTGCTCTCTCATTCTTCCTGATGGTTACTTTCCCCCTGGCACCTCTATCCTGAGCCCTTTGAGCCCACAGCTTCCTCTTTTATCAAACACAGAGATTGAATTTGACAGTAGGAATTATTTTTGTTGAGAGGTTGGTATGCCTAAGCAAAACTGGCACAGAAGCATTCTTAATTGAGGTTTGGAGTTCTAAATTAGTCCTGCTGAAACAGTCATAGAAAAATTCATCCGGAAGTGTTAATTGAGGTATAAATGAGCTGAAGGGCACATCTGCAGGGCAGGATATGAGAAGATTACAATGCCGAACTGATCTGGGAGTAAATGAGTTATCTAGAAAGGGGGGAAGCGAGGTTTCAGAGGATGATGGGAAAGGTTGTTGCGGTAACAAACTTTTCCAAGAGGCCCCAGCTTCCCAAATCTTATCCAGCATTCTTGAACTTGGACTCTACTGCTAAGTAGCCTAATTCATAGTACTCCTTACCAATTTGATTACCCCAACCCCCACCCCACCCCATGAACATAGTGCTCCAGCAACTCCACTCTCAACCGGTACTCTAACTTCATGGTACTCTGACATGTCTGAGTACCTCCAGACCTTAGTCCTGAGTCCCTGGACTCTAGGGTACACTCGACCTTCCCCTGTCCATCTTCTAGAGCAGTCTGTCTAGTCTCCAAAAACCAAAAAACTTCATTCTTATATTAAATCACCTATTAGATGTCCCTGATTAGTCCCTTGTCTGCAGAGCACAAGTGGCTTCCCTCAGGACCCAGCCTTCTGGGAGCACACTGATGCCCATATATCCCAGGGCCATGACTGCAGGGGCAGGATGGAACTGCATGGCCCGGGAGGCTTCTGCCCTTTCAGAACATCTCTTCGTCCCAGCCTAGCCCAACTTCCCAAGGAGCTGCTGCTGGACATCATAATTGACATATCTGCTTTGATCTTCCTGGGTAAGATCTCAATGAATCCCAAGACATTTTTTGTTTGGGGATGAACAGAATCATTCTTCACTTTTGCAGACCTGATCTTTGGCCATCCAACTCACCTGTGGATGAGTCAGTAAGGACCCAGTAACAGCACTGTCCACATGCACTTACCGAGAGTTGTTTTTACTCGTTGCCAGGCTCCATGCAAACCTGAGTGGCAAAAAGCAGGAATATTTCTTCACTTCCTTTTGACTAATCTCCTAGGGCTTGGTCTTTAAGAAAAGAAGGGAATGGGCCAAAGAAACAGCTGAGGTGGATGAGACTTCGCTCAGAGGGGCCCTGGAGTAGGATGGGATGGATGAAATATAAGGAGCAGCAAAAACTGGGCTTCTGCCGACTCCAATACCTGCCCTTTTTTTCTTTCTCTACACCTGACCCTTTGCCATCCCTTTAGTGAAGCTGTGCCAGCGGAGCTGGGGGAGGACGGGCATACTCAACTGCCTCGTCACATAAATCTACCTCATTTTTCTATTTTCTTGGCTCTTAAGTTGCCGGGATTGGGTTCAGCATTCCCCAAACCCATCTCTGAATCTCCAGGACATAACATACACTTTACCCAGAACAGGCATTAGAGTATATTTAAAAAGGACATCCCTGAGGAGAAAATTGTTTGCAAAGCCTTTCCTTGGGCAGGATCTCATCTTGCCTCCTTGAATGTCCCCCAGTGTTGGGCAAGGTCGAAGCCTGTGTCCCCACTCCACAGATGAGGAAAAGCGAGGCCCGCAGCTGCCACAGTTGCTTGCCGGGAGCCCTAGTCGAGCAGCAGTCAACTAGCAACTTCTCCACAGGCCTCCCTTCCAGGGGTCGAGCCCCTAAAACGGCAGCCTCTGACAGCCCGTCGCGCGGAGCCTGCTGGGAGTTGTGGTCCAATGTCCGGAGCTCCTATGGGTTGGACTACAATAACCAGCATGCCTCGCGCATTTGCCCCTGTGCGCTTTCAGCATCGGGCGCGGCTGAGTCTCCGCCGACCAGATCACTGAGAAGGGAGATATGGCTGCGACTCTGGGCAGCGGGGAGCGCTGGACAGAAGGTACCAGGTCCTGGCCGGAGGGTGGGACAAGGCGGTGTTCGAGAGGGATCAGGGATGGAGCTCCTGATGGCGCCTGAGGGCTGAGATCCTGGGCCTGAGGTGAAGGATGGAGGCCGATGAGAAGATGCTGCGCCTCAGTAGGGCTCCAGAGGAGGTGGGGGCCCGCCCCGGACAGGGGCCGAGATCCGGAAACCAGGAGCGCTGGCTCAAGCCGAGGAACCGGCCGCGGGCCCAGTCACCCGGGATGACCTGTTGCCTCCGGCCCCAGCCCCACCCCAGCCCACGTCCCATCCAGGGCCCTTAGTCGTCAGGCCCCGCCCGCTGCTGGGGGGCCGGAGGGTCAGTACTGTGATGCGGTCCCCCACAGCTTGTTTTCCCTGTTCTTATTCTCGCCGCCAAACTGGGCCGCCTGACCCTCGGTCTTGATTTGGTCATGTCCCTGCAGCCCGCATCAGGACATAGGCCAGCGTTTCCATCCTACAGTAAGGCAAGGAGTATTGATCCAATATCTTTTAGGTACCCTGCATTATGCTGATCCTACAGTGGGGATTTGAGAGGCATGGGCCCCTGAGATCACAGAACTCTCAGCCCATGGAGAGAGTTTGACAGGTAAACAGCCAATTACAAAACAGGGCCAATAAGTCTTGGGCTACACAGCAAGGTCGTCGGTTTGGGAAGCACACTGACAAGGCACCCAGCACAGCCTGGGTGTCAGGAGAGGCCTTTTGGAGAAAATGTTACAATGATGACACGAAGGATGCACTGGAGTTAGGCTGACTTAAACGAATGATGTTACACGCCCAGGCAACAGCATGTGCAAAGGCACAGAGAAAAGAGAAAGCACAGCTGATCTAAAAGGAATTTGGTACAGCTAGATCATAGACTACAAAGGAGTATGTGGTGAGAAATTCAACTGGAAAGGCAGGCTGGACCCATGATAAGAATTGGATAAGGACCAGTGGGTAGTCATTTAGGGATGTTTAAACAGGAGAGAGATGGTTTTAAAGCCTTTCCCAGATCCTCCAGACGTGAGTATTCTGCCTTCTTTCACTGGATTGCTATGGCCCTTTTTACATTCTACAGGCATTATGGTTAATTGAATCCTCTCCCTTTAAAGTTTAACCTCTTTGTGGTCAAGAGTAGGTCTTACCTGTATACGAGCAATGTCACTTATGACCACAGAGAAATAAGTTTTCCTCTTGCACTAAAAACAAGGTATTAAGCAGATGCCTCTTGAGCCCCTTTTCTGGCTTTGAGGCAAAATATTTTGCTGAATGACCACTGTAGGTATGACGGACATTATTACACCTCATGTTTCTGGCATTATAAGTTTTTCATAGTTCCCTCCATATTTTCTGTATTGTTTTCTCAAGGAAGATGTTTATTCAGTTTTGTATGGTTGCTTAAAAGTCGGCATGATTCTAGTAGCCTGGCCCTCACACTCCACTCACCTGCTTACACCTACAAGCATCTTCCCAGAGAGCTAAGGCAGATAGCAACGTTAATTTGCAGGTGAGTCTGAGGCCTAATGGAGGGGCTGTTGCCTTGCAGCTTACATTGATGCAATTAGAAGAAACAAATACCCAGAAGACAGACCTCCTGAAAGTCACAACCCCTGTGGTTGCTGCGATTGCATGAAGGTACAAAAGGAAAAGAAGTGTGAGAATGAATGGAATCAGACCCGGCAGGGTGAGGGGAGTGCCACTTACACTGAGGAGCAACTTCTTGGGGTACAAAGGTGAGCTTGTGCTGGGATTAAATGAGTGATTTTATGTAGAAAGCCTGTTACAGACAATGTGCTAAGTATTAGCTACTATTATTTTTTTATTAAGGTATCATTGATATACAATCTTATGAAGGTTTCACATGAGCAACATTGTGGTCACTACATTCACTCATATTATCAAGTCCCACACACACACCCTATTGCAGTCACTGTCCAGCAGCATAGTAAGATGCTACAAAGTCACTACTTGTCTTCTTTGTGCTACACTGCCTTCCCTGTGATGCCCCTACATTACGTGTCTTAATCATAATGCTGCTTAAGCCCCTTCTCCCTCCCTCCCCACCACTAGTCTCTTCTTGGAGTCTGTGAGTCTGCTGCTGTTTTTTTCCTTCATTTTTTGTTGTTATACTCCACAAATGAGGGAAATCATTTGGTATTTGTCTTTCTACACTTGGCTTATTTCACTGAGCATAATACCCTCTAGTCCAACCATGTTGTTGCAAATGGTAGGATTTGTTTTACTTCTTAGGGCTGAATAATATTCCCTTGTGTATATGTACCACATCTTCTTTATCCATTCATCTACTGATGGACACTTAGTTTGCTTCCATATCTTGGCTATAGTAAATAGTACTGAGATAAACATAGGGGTACTGATTATGTATTGTTTTCTCAAGGAAGAAATACAGAAATGTCTTTGTGAATCTGGGATCTTGTTTTCTTTGGGTAAATTCCTAGGAGTGGAATTACTGGGTCAAATGGTATTTCTATTTTTAGTTTTTGAGGAACCTGCATATTGCTTTCCACAATGGTTGAACTAATTTACATTCCCACCAGCAGTGTAGGAGGATTCTCCTTTCTCCACATGCTCTCCAGCGTTTGTTGTTCCTTGTCTTTTGGATGTTGGCCATCCTACCTGGTGTGAGGTGACAATCTCATTGTATATTAATTTATATATTATTTGTATATTAATTTGCATTTCCCTGATAATTAGTCATGTGGAGTATCTTTTCACGTGCCTCTTGACCATCTAAATTCCTTCTTTGGAGAAGTGTCTGTTCAGATCCTCTGCCCATTTTTTAATTGGCTTATTTGCTTTTTGTTTGTTGAGGTGTGTGAGCTCTTTATATATTTTGGATGTTAACCCCTTATCAAATATGTGATTTATGAATATATTCTACCATACTATAGGATGCCTTTTTGTTCTACTGATGGTGTCCTTTGCTGTACAGAAGCTTTTTAGTTTGATGTAGTCCCATTTGTTCATTTTTGCTTTTGTTTCCCTTGCCTGAAGAGATGTGTTCAGGAAAAAGTTGCTCATGTTTATAGTCAAGAGATTTTTGCCTATGTTTTCTTCTAAGAGTTTTATGGTTTCATGACTTACTTTGATCTATTTCGAGTTTACTTTTGTGTATGGAGTTAGATAATAATCCAGTTTCATTCTCTTAACATGTAGCTGTCCAGTTTTGCCAATACCAGTTGTTGAAGAGGCTGTCATTTCCCCATCGTATATCCATGGCTCCTTTATTGTATATTACTTGACCATATATGCTTTGGATTTATATCTGGACTCTCTATTCTGTTCCATTGATTATGGGTCTGTTCTTGTGCCAATACCAAATTTTCTTGATGACTGTGGCTTTGTAGTAGAGCTTGAAGTTGGGGAGCATAATCCCCCCAGCTTTATTCTTCCTTCTCAGGATTGCTTTGGCTATTTGGAGTCTTGTGTGATTCCATGTGAATTTTATAACTATTTGTTCTAGTTTGTTGAAAAATGCTGTTGGTATTTTGGTAGGGATTGCATCGAATCTGCAGATTGCTTTAGGCAGGATATTATTATTATTGAAGCACAATAGCTCTTGGTCTCAGAGGCAAGACTAGGTAGAAGAGAAGTATTAGGGTGTAATCTGGGGTGACTGCCCTGCTTCTGCAAAAGAGGCAGGGAAAACCAACTAGACATAATGGATATCTATACAATATCCTACCCAACAACAGTAAAATACAGTCTTCTCAAGTATATATGGAACAATCCCTGAGATAAATTTTAAAGGATTAAAATCATAAAGTGCATGTTCTCTGAGATCAATAGAAGGGAATTTGGGAACTTCACAAATACATGAAAATTAAACAGCATATTCCTAAATAATAAATATGTCCCAGAAAAAATCATAAGGAAAATTAGAAAATACTTTGTGATGAATGAGAAACACAACATACCAAAATACATGGGGTGCAGCTACAGCAATATTTAGAAGGAAATTTATATCTGTAAATCTTTATATTTATTTCTTTTTCTTTTTTACTCCTTTTCAAAATTTAAGTATAGTTGATATATAAATGTTTATATTAAAAAAATAAATCAATAACCTTATCTTCCACTGTAACAAACTAGAAAAAGAAGAGCAAACTAAATCCAAGCAAGCAAAATGAAGGAAATGATATAGAGTGGAGATAAATGAAATAGGGGATAGAAAAACAACAGAGAAAATCAATAAAACTTAAAAGTTGGTTTTTGAAAATATCAAAATTGACAAACCTCTGGATAGACTAACCAAGAAAAAAAGAAGACTCAAATAACTAAAATCAGGAATGAAAGAGGGGACATCACAACCAATCTTACAAAAATAATAAGGGTTATAAAAGAATAGCATGTACATGACATTGTTGGGAGAAATAAGTGCTGTCCATGTGGCTCCACCATATGACTCCAACCAGGAACTCCTTCTTGACCTCTCCTGGACTCTGCCCTATACACATTTTTCCTTTGCTGATTTTAATCTCTATCTTTCCATTGTAATAAATAATAAACGACAGAACAGCAAAAAAAAAAAAAAAAAAAAAAGAATAGCATGTACAATGGTATGCCAACAAATAATTTAGGTGAAATGTACAAATTTGTAGGAAAATACAAACTACTGAAACTGACTGAAGAAGAAATAGAAAATCATATAGATCTATAACAAATAAAGAGATTGAATTAATAATCAAAATACTTCCCACAAAGAAAATCCCAGACCCAGATGGCCTCACTGGTGATTTCTTCCAAATGTTTGAAGAAGAATTAACTAATCTTTCATAAATGATTACAAAACTACAAGAGAAGGGACTATTCCCCTACTTATTCTATGAGGCCAGTATTACCCTGTAACCAAACCAGGCAAAGACATCACAAGAAAACAAAACAATCAACCCAATATCCTTTATGGATATAGGTTCCAGTAACATATAAGGCATATAAAAAGAAACATATGCCTTGACCAAGTGGGATTTACTCCAGGAATACAAGGTTGTTTAACATACAAAAATCAGCGTAATACACCATTATTACTTGAATAAAAGACAAAAGCCACATGATCATTTCAATAAGTACCAAAAAAGCATTTGACAAAATCCAACACTCTTCCATGATAACAACACTCAGCATAGTAGGAACAGAAGGGAACTTCCTCAACCTGATAAAGACTACAAAAACTCCACAGCTAACATCAACTTAAAGGTGAATGAGGAGATGCTTTCCAAGATCAGGGATAGGATAGGAACAAGACAAGTATGTTCAGTGTAGCCATTTCTATTTAATATTGTATCAGAGGTTCAAGCCAGGGCAATTAGACAAGAAAAAGAAATAGAAACCATCTATTGGCAAGAAGTAAAACTTCACAGCTTATATGATCTAGTCTAGAAAATTCTAAGGAATATACACACACATACACACAAACTATTAGAACTAATGAGTTGAACAGAGTTGCAAAATACAAGATCAATATACAAAAATCATTGTTTTTCCATACACTAGCAATGAACAATCCAAAAATGGAAAAGAAAAGAATTTCTATTTATAACACAATCACAAAAGAATAAAATGCTTCGGAATAAATTTAACAAAAGAAGTATAAGATTGTACATTGAAAACCACAAAACTTCATTAAAATTAAAGATCTAAATAAATGGGAAGATAGCTTTCATGGATTGGAAGGCTTAATATTGGTAATATGGTAATACTCCTCAAATTGATCAACAGATTCAACACATCTCTATCAAATTCCCAGCTGCCTTTTTTGCAGAAATTGCCAGCTGATCCTAAAATTAATATGGAAACACAAGAGACCCAGAAAAGCCAAAACAGTCTTGAAAAAGAAGAACAAAGTTGGAGGACTCACATTTCCCAATTTCAAAACTTATTACAAAGCTACAGTAATGAAGACAGTGTGGACCAGGGGGCCAGGATAGGACAGACATCTAGATCAATGAAATAGAATTGAGAGTCCAGAAATAAACCTTCATACTTATGGTCAATTGATTTTTGACAAGATTGCCAAGACAATTTAATGGGGAAGGAGCTGTCTTTCACAAATGTTGGGACAATTGGATATCCATATGCAAAAGAATGAACTTGGACCGCTTCCTCACACAAGCACAAAAGTTAACTCAAAGACCTAATATTAAGACCTAAATATAAGAGCTAAACCTATAAAACTCTTAGAAGAAAACATAAATATAAGTCTTTATGATATTGGATTAGGTGATGATTTTTTTCATTGACGCCCAATGCACAAGCAATAAAAGAAAATATAGGTAAATTGGACTTAATCAAAATTTAAAACTTTTGTACTTCAAAAGATCCCATCAAGAAAGCGAAAAGTAAAACCAATATTTTCAAATTATATATCTGATAAGAGACTTGTATCTAGAACATATAAAGTGCTCTTACAACTAAACAATAAAAAGACAAATCACCCAACTGAAAAAAAGATCTGAATAGGCATTCTTCCAAAGAAGACATACAAATGGCCAATAAGCACAGGAAAAGTTACTCAATATCACTAGTCATTAGAGAAATGCAAAACAAAGGCACAATGAAAAACCACATCACCTCATACCCACTAGGATGGCTATAATAAAAAAGATGGATGATAGCAAGTATTGATGAGGACATGGAGAGATTGGAACCCTTGTATATTGCTTGTAGGAATATAAAATGGTACAGCCAGTTTGGAAAATAGTATGGCAGTTCCTCAGAATATTAAACATATGACCTAGCAATCCCCTCCTAGATATATACCAAGAGAAATAAAAATGTACTTCCACATAAAAACTTGTACATGAATTCATACAGAATTATTCACAGTAGTCCCCAAATGGAAATAACATGGATGTCTGTTACCTGATGAATGAATAAACAAAATGGGAATACCCACACAGTAAGTACTTTTCAGTAATAAAAGGAATGAAGTACAGATTCGTGCTACAACATGAACCATGAACATTATGCTAGTGAAAGAAGTCAGGCACAAAAGACCACATATTATATAATTCCTTTTATATGAGATGTCTAGAATAGGCAAACTTAAAGAGACAGAAAGTGGATTAGTGGTTGCCAGGAGTTGGGAAGTAGAGGAATGAAGAATGACTGCTGAGTATGGGGTTTCTTTTTAGGGTGATAAAAATGTTCTGTTATGATTAGTAAACATGGTGTGGTGGGGGTCATGGGAAGACAGTGTAGCACAGAGAAGACAACTAGCGACTCTGTAATCTTACTACACTGATGGACAGTGACTGCAATGGGGTACAGGGGGGATTCGATATATGGGTGAATGTAGTAACCACATTGTTTTTCATATGAAGCCTTCATAAGAATGTATATCAATGATACCTTAATAAAAAAAAAATGTCTGGAGTTAGGTAGTGATGGGTGCACAATTCTGTGAATGTACCAAAAAACCACTGAACTGTACATTTTTAAAGAGTGACCTTTGTGATCTATGAATTACAGCTTGATAAAGCTCTTATTAAATAATAAGTTTATAAGAGTCAGGCAGAGGAGTATCTGCCATTGAAAAATGTACCTGGGATTGGAAACTAGGCTGTTCTTGGGGAAGTGTCCTGACTGACATTCCAGACCATGCATTATAGTCCAGCCTGTGTTACTAACTTACTATGACGTCTTCAACAAGGCTCTGCATCTCTGCCTGGCTAACAGAATTGTATAGTAGCAAAAGACTGGAGACATTCTAAATGCCCGTCAGTAAGGGATGTATATATATCCAGAAAACACAAAAATATGCAGCTTTTTAAAAGAGTGAGGTAGATATATAATAGCCAGTATTTATGTAGTGTCAGATGCTATCAAGCACTTTGATGAAGATTTCATTTAATCATAACAACAGCTCTGTGAAATATAGTTATAATTAATAGCCTATTTCAGAAGACACCACTAAGGCACAGAGATTAAATACACAGCAAGATCAGATCTTAGCCAAGCCATTTTGACTCCAGAGTACATGCTCTAGTCTAGCAGTTCTCAAAGTATGGTTTGGGAACCCCAAAACCCTTTGAGAGGGTCTGCAAATGTTAACTATTTTCACAATTATACAAACACATTATTTGCCTTTTTCACTCTTTTTCTCTTACGATTATACAGTGGAATTTTTGAGAGGCTACCTGATATGTAATTATATCATCACTCTGTGTTTTAAAAAGTTTTTGTTTTTACTTCTAGTATGGTAAATATTGATTTAACTCACATAAAAAAAGATGTTTTGGGGTCCACAATAATTTTTAAAAGTATAAAAAACTTCTGAGCTCAAAAAGTTCAGAATTGACACTCTAAACGATTCTATACTTGTTATCTCTATATGTTGTAGGTCCATCTCTAAGACAAACTGTTAAAAAAAAAGTAAGATGTAGAAAGTTGATTATAATATGTATCTATTAAGAAAAAATGGAAGTCTCTCTACCTATACTCACTCTGTACATAGCATTCACAGAAAACTTCTAACTGGTTGTCCATAGGGTGGGAGACTGGGGGACAGGGAACGGGGAAGATTTTTCACTGTATATTGTTGCTGTTGGATATTTTTCTTTAGCATGTGTATTTTAAAACACATCAACTGGGTTATTTTAAAACACTTTTTAAAACAAAGTTGAGAAAAGATAGCCTTAAGGAAAAGAAGAGAGAGAGAAAAAAAAAACAGGGCAATTAGGTGTTTCTTCAAGCATTGCTGTTCTGTGGTTTGACTCTCAACCTTAGCCTGAACTTTGATGTAAAGATTAGCACGTATGTTCTACCCACTTGCAAGGATAAAGAATAAAATATTAAATATAAAAATACTTTGAACCGCATCAAGCTCTTAGTGGGAGGAGGACATTGTTAATGAATTTGTGTCATTAATGTGATCACCAATTTTCTTTTAGGTTTGTTTTGGGGCTCACAGATTGGAAGGAGGGTCAGTGTACTATTTTGCAGTAAATTGTATTAAAAGGGACTTTGTAGACAGACGTATTTCTGATGTGTGTTTTTAGGATCAAGAAATGCAGAAATTACTATGAAATTCTGGGAGTTTCTCGAAATGCCAGCGATGAGGAGCTTAAGAAAGCTTACCGAAAACTCGCCCTGAAATTTCACCCAGACAAGAACTGTGCTCCTGGAGCAACAGATGCCTTCAAAGGTCTGATCCTGAACTAAGGCTTAATTCTGCCCTTCTTGTGATGTTTGGTCACAACACATTGTTTTCAGCCTTCCCTGTAATTGGTTTATAAAGCCACAAGCAGGGCTTTTTTTCCTGCCACACTTCTTAAATAGTGATTATCAGCACAGCTCCCTCCTGTCTTCATTCACTTACCTTAATTCTTTTAGGAAAAATCCTTGGTTTCTCTGTAGTGAAACAGATCTGTGTGCCAGGTGCCATAGTAAATAAGACAGACATGATTGTGGAACTTAAAGGCTGGTGGACACTTGCAAGTAGTGTCTACACAGCATTCCCAAACATCTTTGGCCATGGAACTCTTTGTTCATGAAACCTCTGTTGTTAACATCTTCACATGGAAAAGCTGTGTATAAAGAGCTTGTGTAGAAATACAGTTATAGATCAAATCTTTTTTCCATTGATTTCTATGATACTCTTAGAAATACGTTCTTCAAAAATATTTTGGACCCAAAACATAAATAAAACTCTTACTAAGCACTTCACCCCCAGTGAAGTTGTTAATTCAGGCAAAGATTATCAATGGATGCTAAGACCACTGTGTGATAGGTTGTTGTTGAATAGGATATTCACGTGATGTCAAAGTGTCACTCCACAGAATACTTACTGCTTACAAAGGTAAAAAAGCCCTTTATAATGGAGATACCTAGCTGTTACCACTTTAACCAAGTGATCCAACTTAACCATCACCAATACTGGAACAACCTAACATTATGTGGTATAGCACCCATGTGGTGTTCTTGCCAGAATGTTTGACCTGAATATAATAATGAAGAAACTATAAAAATGTGGGACATTTTACAAGGAACAGTGACCTACTCTTCAAAAAAATTCAACATAATGAAAAGCAAAAAAGGTGGGGAGACTGTTCTAGATTAAAAGAAACTAAAGAGATGAAAACCAAATGCAATACATGAACCTTGCATGGACTCACCAGGTGATAATGAATGGATGTTAATTTCCTTTGCTGTGATATGGTATTGTCATCATGTAGGAGAAGCTCTTTGTTTTTAGATGTATGCTGAAATATTTAGGGGTGAAGTGTCATAATATCTGTGGCCCACTTTAAAATGATTCAGCAAAAGAAATGTGTGTACAGAGAGTTAAGGGAAGCAATGTAGTAAAATGCCTACAGTTGTTGAATCAAGGTAAAGGGTATATGTTTGTTTGTTGTACTATTTTTTTTCAACTTTTCTGAAGATTTGAAAATTTTCACAAGAAAACGTGAAAAATGATAGATCTGAAAAAATGTTTAAGTCAATGTTTATCTCAGAGGACCATCTACTTTTTGTGATGTGCCATTGTGAATCTAGTTCTCCCCAGAGTTTCTACAAGGAAACAAATAGATAACTCACATTCTCTTTACACCTTCATATAAGGTATCTCACAGACTAATGCCATTTCTTTGAAAAATCTGACAGATTTCAAGGTATGTGAATGTTTAAGCAACTCTGTTTAGGTTTTTTGTTTGTTTTTTCTGCTTAGCTGTTTTTTTGCTGTAAACATTTAATATAATTCCCTAGCTAGAAGAATAAAAAGGAAATGCTCTTTCTGACTGTATTTCTGCTAGTGTTAGCTGAATTAGGGGTGGGGGGGGGGAATATCTTAAAGTATTTTTTTGAGGTTTCTTTGATTGGCAGTACCGAAGGTATGTTTAAATGAAATTGGACAAAGTTTGCACATTTGTGCATATGGACAGGAGGTAATGGAAACATATGTAACCTAGTCAGTCTTTGATCCCTCATTGAGACACTGGAGGTACATTTTTAATTTCTAAAGACCATTTTCTAAAGTGAAACAAGACTGTGATGAGTAAGGACTTTGCTTTTAGCCAAGCAATAATTTTACCGATTATTTTATTCAGGAGATTCTTTCTGACTTCAAGTTAGAATGCCCCTACTTATATATGAACTGTTTCCAATCATAAACTACTGCTCTCAAGTGAAATGAGAACACATTTTTGGTGAATGAGACGAGTAGTTCTTAGTTCATCTTAAGTCCAGTGTTGTTTCTGGCTTATCAAAATAGATGATGGAATATTTCAAGGGCAAGCACTTTGGTGAACTTACTAAGCCCAAGGACCTCTCCTTGGGGCCCCAGAATGTGTGCAGCACCAGTCAACTCTGAGCTCTTCATTGCTGCTACTGTGATCACCCTCAGGCTGCAGCAGAGACTGTATACTCAGGTGTGTTCTGGTTCTGGTTACAGCGATAGGAAATGCCTTTGCAGTCCTGAGCAATCCAGACAAGAGACTACGCTACGATGAATATGGAGATGAGCAGGTGACTTTCACTGCCCCTCGAGCCAGACCTTATAATTATTACAGGGACTTTGAAGCCGACATCACTCCAGAAGAGCTATTCAACGTCTTCTTTGGAGGACATTTTCCCACAGGTTAGTATCTCAAAATTATCATTAAAAAATTATGTATAGATAGATAGATATCTCAGCAAGCTCCTGTTTAAGGATCTGAATAGAGGGACCATAATATGGTGGAAAAAGCAAGAATTTGGAATCAAATGAGCTGAGGTTTGAGACAAGTCTCCAGTCTCCAACGAAATCACTTAGTGTCTCTGATTCTATTTCCCCACCTGAAAAATAGGGCTGATAGTACCTATCCCACAGGGCTGCTATGAAGATTAGGTATGTTTAAGTGTTTCTAAACAAGTAGCAAAATGCCTACTATTAATATTACTTAAACAGCAGCCATATAAAGATAAAATTTAGAAAAGTACTCCCAGGAATTGGAAGTTGGGATAATTAAATGCCCAAGAAGTAAACTGAATTTTATGAGTTGCTATTAAAGATACTAGTGACATAATCTGATACTGGGCAAGGAAGCAGACATAAGCACGTCAGACAGGATTCATGGCCCAAATGCTCTCTCTTTACTCGGCTTTTGGGGTTCTGTCATTCACTATTTACAAAGGACTACTTAAGTAAAGGCAGGAGAGCTAAGCATGTTCCATTTCTAGATGATGCACTTATTTTTCTTATTTTTCTACTGGGTAAAATGGGACAATACTCTACCCTTGAAGAACCTAGTTGCAAGCAAGGACTTTGGAAAAGTCAAGGAAAGAGTGTTTACCATATCCCATATTAAGTGTTTTTCTTTCCCAGGAAATATTCATATGTTTTCAAACGTCACAGATGATTCCCACTATTACCACCGGCGGCACCGACATGATAGGACACAGACACAGAAGGCAGAGGAAGAAGATAAGCCTCAGGTACCTGCTCATAAACACTTGTACTGAGGTGACCATTATGGTGTATGATCAGGTTTTAGAAGTTCAACTTGAGAGATGATACTAAAATGTGCTTTAGGAAAACAGGGCAGTGGTAAGAAGAGCTGGATAGTTGGCTCAGAAAGGCCAGAATGGTACCCTTCATCCCCACCTATTTTTTAGTGACTGTCCCAGGAAATTAGTTCCCCTGTGGGGCTGTCTCGATCAAAGTTTCCTTGACTGCAGAAAATAGGAACCCCCTTCAAAGTCATCATAACTAAAGGGGGTTTAAAGTAAGGGATCAAGGGAATCTTGTGCAGCTCAAGGGCAGCAACACAGCGGGCCTCCTGACAGACCGGAACCAGGAACTGCAGTGCTGTCCACCACCCACGCGGATGTGCTCCCCGTGACTTGGTGGGGTCAGATTGTCTCCAGTTTTCCCATCTCTCTCCATCTGCTTTGTTTTCTCTAACCAGCCTGGTTTGTTCTACTTCCCTCTGCAAATGGCCAGTCTACAGTGCCTAAGAGTTATGTTTCCTTTCTTCACGTGACTGTCTAGAAGTGAAAGTTGATGAATCTCAATCCCGAATTCCCAGGAAGGAGAATGTGATGATCCTTTCTAGGGTTAGGTGTCCCCCAATCCATTCATCTGTGGCCAAGGCAACAGAGCTGCATGATACTGGTCGGACCCCATGAGAGTCACAGTCTGGGTAGGTTCCCCCAGTGGTATCTGCTTCATGGGTCTTAGGAAAGGGGGTGCAGGAGAATTACTGGGTGTCAGTCCAGGTTGTGGGTGGGCCTCCTTCAGCCTTCTCAGCAGAGAGAACAGGAGTTGTTCGGTACTTCTCCAGTACCAAACTCACTACTTATGCAGCGCGTTGCTATTTGTGTTTTCTCTGGGGAAACCATCCTATTTTCTGTAAGCTTTCTATTGATGAAGAACACTTACACCAAATATTTTTTCTTTTTCAGACTACGTATTCTGCATTTATTCAGTTACTTCCAGTTCTTGTGATTGTGATTATATCTGTCATTACTCAGCTGCTAGCTGCTAATCCCCCATATAGTCTATTCTATAAATCGTAAGTTGAGTATTTATAAATCTTTCTTTAACGACAGTCTGGAGGTTGAAAGACTTGAAGCTTTTGCCAGTACATTACTAACGTTTCATTTCAGCTTTTGTTATAGAAATACTGATTTTGTGTTTAAAGGAACAGTTGGATAGTAATACTCCCAAGATTGAAAAACACTATTGAGTTTCCTGTGAGCTCAGGAAATGGATTGTTTGTTCTACAGCGACACCATCCGGTCAGCTGCAAAACAGCAACACCTGGTTTCTGAAGGATTAACAGAATAACCATGTTCAGATTAAACCCTTATCACACCATGTTAAGGTTAGAAAGGGCCTTTTGAGTTTGTGATAGGATCGCTGGACCCCTGTGGGTCTGGGAACATACTAATGGAGATCCGTTGATTATTTTCAGTTTAAGAAACTGCAGGAACAGGACGTTTATTCATGATAAGGCTACATAGTCAAACCATAGTATCACATTTTTTGCTTTTCTGAAAAATATAGAAATTTATAGAAATGTTTGTACTACATGCAGATTATGAGCTTTGATAGGCATTTTTCAATTTCTTCAATTCATTATTTAATCAAGACAGGTGTCAAAGTTTGGTCCCCAGAACAGCATCATCAGCATCAACTGGAAACATGTCCGAAATGAAAAGTCTTAGGCCTCATCTCGTATCTGTTGAATCAGAAATTCTGGGGATGAGAACCAGTTGTAAATTTTGGGTTTTAATAAGCCCTCTAGCTAATTTTGGTCCATTCTAAAGTTCTAGAATCACTAGGTTAATTTTTTTTGTATTAAAAATGAGTCATTACTCATTATTATAGTTTAGCAGACAGAAATGTTACAAAATGGGGACTCCGTGGGGCAATGCATACCAGGAAGAGTCTTTGTAGGTGATCACTGCAGAGTGAAGGCCATCATTCTAGCTTGATATCTTCATTTTACAGAGAAGACAGCTGAGACTCAGAGAAGTTACTGCTCTCAGGTCCGACTGGCCCAGTTCCCTCTACTTCCCAAATTCCCATGTTTCTCCATCGGCTACTGTTACTTCCTTTGTCAGGCCAGTGGAGCAGGCAGCAACCTGCCCTTCTCAGAGGGAGATGGGAGCAGTCGTGGCCTGAGCTTGTAGACATTCAGTGAGACCCTTAAGTAGAGAGATCAAAGGAAAAGTCTGGGAAGTGGTCAAAAGTCGCTCATTTGAAATGGAATTTTTTCCTGTTTGAATAAAATCTGCTTGGAGTTTGCACATTGCTACTACACTGTTTTTTAACTTCAGTTTCAGCTCCCTTCTATACCTCCTTATGGTTAGAATTCAGTTAACCCGGACCTGTTAATGTTTCTTAGTACCAGATACCATTGAATATCTTAGACCCACAGAGAATTAATCCAGACACTTCATTGAAATCTTTTGCCTGAGTTTCTTTGCAGTTCTCATTTAGCAGCTGTGCATGAAGTATGTTTTATCCTGTCCTAAAAATTGGTGCTAGGTTGATGTAAGCTATCTGGTCATTTGTAACAATCAGTTCATTCAACCAGCATTTACCAATAGCCTGTTCTGGCCAGGTACCACGCTGGTAGGTCCTACACAACATGAAATTGTTATTTTAAGCATTTAGCATTCTACTTCTAACATAGAAATAGTATAAGAGAGAGAAAACCTTTAAGAGACTAAAGTAACTATGCTGAGGCCAATCCCCAGTATAAATAGGCCCACATAACAGCCAAAACAATGATATTGCTCTTACTACATGCTGGGTAAATAATAAACATTCAGTGGATTAGAAAATGAGATCTGCATCCGCCCTGGGAAGAGGGACTTGGGATCATGATATCTATGAGGCTGATGCTGAGAGTGGTGATGCTTACCTGAGCCTCTCCTTGTTTCAGGACCTTGGGCTACACCATTTCTAGGGAAACCCAGAACCTGCAGGTGCCTTACTTTGTGGACAAAAACTTTGACAAGGCCTACAGAGGAGCATCTCTGCGTGACCTGGAAAAGACAATAGAGAAGGATTACATTGATTATGTCCAGACGAGTTGTTGGAAGGAGAAACAACAAAGTAAGATGCTCTAAAAGGGGCTTTAGCTGGTGGCCGTGTTTCCGGCATAAGGCATCCCCAGCTTCCTGATCCCGCCTCTCTCCTTAGGAGTCTCACATGTTTGAGACCTGTAACAGAGTCAGGGCAGAGGCCCATTCAGGACCCTACCAAAAGGGGAGTTTATTGACAGGATACACATGGTCAGGACTTGGAAATCTTAGGAACTTAGGAAGGTGGCACTAGTTGCCTATTTGTCTGTCTCTGCGGCTCTACCTCTGTCTGCCTATCTACCCCACCCTCCTCTCTGCGAACTGCCTTTCTTTGCTTCATCAAGCTCTCCTCCCTCATAACCATTTTCCCATGGTTCACTACCCCCCTTGTCACTCTCCAAATCTCTACAACCCCACCAGTCAGTGGCCCCTTTCTAGTCAACTGGCCACGCAGAACAAAGTCCCGCCTCCTCAGCAAGAGTGGCTGTGAGCAGACCTTCCAGTCTACTCCCCTCCCTGGAGATATTGGGGGTGACAGTGTCTGCCACTTGGCTTACAACTCCAGTGAGTGTTCATGGGGAGTGCTGATAGCAAGGGTAGGCCTGTCTCTCAGTCAACAGGTTCACTTTTCCTCCCACTTGAGTTACACACACACACACGCCATTAGTAATTCTTTCTTATGAAACTTAGCTTTGGGTAATTTTTTAAAAGTAAACACTAGCTCTTTTTTTTAAACCTTATTACTGGGTATTATTAAACATCTAGTGGTGTATGGTAAAATTAGCTCTTCAGTCACAATGCTGCTAAGCCTGTGCTGACCCATCACACATCCCAACCCCACCCCCAAATTCATCTCTCCTTCCTCTATGTTCTTGAAGCACTTTGTTCATCCTGCTAGCACAGTTTTAGTGTCCCACAGGAACACACCAGTCTCCCTGCTGGACTGGCTGAGGCCAAGAACCACATTATACTGACTTCGTGTCCCAAGCCCCTTTCAAGAACAGGTGCTTCACGCACGTCTTTTGAACAGAAGATTCGCAGGACTGGAAAACAATGAAAATGCTGAGGATTCAGTATCACGGAGCAGTGTTATCATCCTAACCCTATCCCTTTGGGACCCTTTCTCTAGCCTCTACTCCTGTAGGTCGGAGCCAGATGAACTCTCAGGTGCATTAGGAGCTTGGTGGGCAATGACTCTTGGATGTCAGGGGGAATTAAGCAGAAGGAGGAAGTTGCTTTTCTTCTGAGGGATCAGGAAGTACCCTGCCTTGTGTTAAACTAGGTTTTGCAAGTTCCAAAAATCAGGAAAGAATTTTGGAGCAAGATAAAGGCCTTAGAATAAAAGGTAGTATATATGTGGATCCAAGTCAGATGAAGGGCACAGTGTGTGTCCTAAAGTCTCCATTGTTTTGGGCCCTGGAAAGGTTCTGCATTTGTTGCTTTCTACCAAGTACCGGGTGAAAATCTGCATTTCACGTTCTTCCAACACCCCCACACACCCCAGCTGAAACTGTACAGAGAGTTCATGGTAAGGATTATACCTAAGGTGGCTTCTAGGCTTTTGTCCCCATCCCCATGAGGCTAGTTTGAGGGCTTTGGCACTTTCCAGGATAGAAATCCACTGGGTAAGAATGTGTGTACCCACAAGTTCCAAACGGTTATCAGCACCCGCCCCTAAGCCCAGAGCCTCCACACAATCCAGTGCCATTTGAGAACGAGCAGCATCTGCCCTCCGCATCCAGCAGCAAGTGCAGCCAACAAGGGTAAATTTAGCACTTGGAGGTTGTAAAAATAAACCCACTTGAGAACAAAGTTCACTCTTGGCAAAATACCGAATGGAAACTGTTTTTAGCAAAGTTAGCCATTGTCTTTTTAAATCTTTGTTCATTTCTTTTCATTGCTCTTCCTTAGAAGGCTTAATCTGAGTGAACAACTGAGTAATCCCTTACTATGAACACTAATTGCCATTTACTCCTTCACAGCTGCATCTAGATAATAAATGAATGCCGGGGGCAGTGGCCATGCCCCTGGGCCTGGGATGAACAAAAGTGACAGGCAGGAACTTCCTCCTGGCCTGGCTGAGCTAAGCTGAGCTGAAGTCCTGGGCCTGTCTGGCAGCAGAGGACTCCTTTGCAGCAATGCCCTGAAGCGGGGGAGCAGAGTGGTAGAAGTTTAGGCTTTGAAATGGGGATAAAATGGACTTCCTCCTAGAGGGGTGGTATAGATTAGAGAAGATGGTGTGGGCACAACGCTTAGCAATTCCTGGTGGAATCCAGGCCTTGCTAGACTGGGGGCAGTGCTGTCTTGTGGGGCTAGATCACGAGGGTGGTTGGGATATTTAGGGTTTTCCAGCTGTCAAGGCTCCTGTGTGGGCTCTTGTGCAGAGTGTTCTTGGGAGAAGGCTCTAGGGCTCGCTTCTCTTGACAATTCGCCTAAGTCAGTTTACCTGAAAGGCTTAATGTTCTATTCAGGCATTCAGGGCAAGGAAAACATTTTGCAAAGAAGAAAAGATGTTCTCTTGATCCTGCACCTCCCAAAGATTTTTTTTTTATTAGAAATGACTGAATATTAACAGAACTTGTCAAAAGTATTATATTCATTGAGTTGACCTTTTGTTTATTAAGGGTGAAAGGATTCACTGGCAGTTTGAAGAGAAGTTTCTCTGAGCATGGTTAGTAGGGAGTGTGGGACGTGGCTTCTTGAAACGGACCTCGTGCAAGGTCATTGCTCTGGAGCACAAGTCTAAGTCTCTGGGGCACTGACACCTGGTTTTAATGAACTTTATGAAAAGCAATGTCATGTTTTGAGAAAAGCATTCATATATTTGCAGCTATCTTTCTTTCACTAGCTTGTTACAGTAGAAAATGGTAAGAATCACTAGCCTTTAATGTTTTGTCTTGCCAATGGGTTTCAGCCCCGGGCAAGTTCGCTATGGATTCATTGCGACCAAAGAAATTGACAGCAGAACGTTCTTTGGAGTGAAAGGGCTTATTACCCGGCTTGTTTTCCCTGCGGTAGGTTGAGCACTAGCTCTCTGCCTCCGCGCAGAGCACTGGGCCGAGTCTCTGTATAGCACAATAATAGCTTATTGCCTAAAGGTGTGGAAGCGGTAGCCTAGCAACAGGCCAGTTACATCATCAGGTGGTTTAAGGTCAGTGAGGGTCCTGGCCATAGGAACCCCAACTTCCCCACAGTTTTCTGGAATGAGATTTCAGACAGTGAGGCATTTAGGTAAGCTCAGTAAACAAAAAACCTAAGGAAATCACTTCGAGGAAAAACAGTCACAGAATCTGTTCCATGTACTGGTGTAACTGTGACTGCAGAAGGCCAAAAGCATAGACTGAGTTTACAGAGGCCTCTGGAACAGGTTTCCCACATGCCAAAGAAGCCAGAGAAATGGAGTTAATGCCGAGCTCTGGGCAGGATGCAGGAGCAGAGGGCTTTCATTTGGGTGCAGCACGTGATCCTCCGTGAAGCCACATCACCTGCAAAGACGACTGTGCCAAGGCACGCCTGGCTAGCAGGCACTGCAGGCACCTGCGCCGGGGCTAAGAGCACATTGTTCTGGAGCCCAGGAGACCCATGGCTTGCCAGGCAGCTGCTGGGCTAGGGCCCAGGTTCTGAGCCCCCATTGTAGAAGGAGGGTTTTCATGTACACCCACCCCTCCCTCTGGAGGCCTGCGTTTAATCTGCACTTTGGGCCTTACTTGGTGTAAATAGAATCATTGTGCACAGAAATGCCAGGCAGCATTTTGTGTTGATAGAAACTTAGTCAGAAACCAATGCCCATTGTTCCCCCAGTCTAAGTATTAATTCCTGTTTCCAGGCAATTTGCTGATTAATCAGACAGGTGCCTCTTGTTCTACCAAGAAAAACAAAATCTGTCAGCCAGACAATTCAGAATGAATAGACATATTTCAAAATGATTAAAATAGCATTTCCACAAGTATGGTCCTTGAAACACTGAGTAGCTGCCTGCTGTCAGAGGCTTCCAGAAGCCACACAGCCCATCCCGGCATGCCATCCTGTTGGAACACAACGCGTCTCTGGAGGTGCTTTTCAGGCATTCCTTCCGAAGAATGTGTCTGAAACTTTACAAAAGAATGAAAAATAGAGGCGGCCAAACCACCATTGAGGCAGGAAAGACAGCAGAGATTATATTATGGTTAAAAATAGAATGACCTTCTCCACCATGAGGAGAAAATGAAATTCATTTAGTCAAGGAGACAAAGGTCACTGGATCCAGATGATTTCACTTTTAAAAGAGCCCAGCTGCCTTAGGCCTTTGCGTTAGGGACCCCACATGTGGTGAGGGAATGAACGAAGCCACTGGCAACCTGGCCTTCTGTACAAGGCCAGCCCAGCGGAGGCAAGCTCTGTTCAGTTAGCATGTCTGAGTTATGATCCAGCAATGCGGGGGAAAGAATGAGGCAGCTGTCTTTGTTTCAGATGACAGGAGCGGGCGATGGCACTCCATTCCCTCCCGACTGCCATCTGAATACCGTGCATAGGAAGGCCATGAAACAGTCTCCTCTTACTGCACGCGTGCAGGTTTCCTAAGTCTGGTGCCAAGTGTTCTAATGATAAGAACTAAGTCCTTTTATAATAGAGCACAGATACTGGAAGGCTCCTGATCACAGGTTCCTTTAATCCTCAGCACCTGGTGTCACGTAGCAGCCCGATGCATGTTTCCTCAATAAATGTTTCTTAAGTGTGATTGAAATAAAAAGCATTAAAGTAAGAGGAGCTTTGATTCCAGTCACTTTAGAATGAAACACAGGAGCTCAACTCTGTTGCTGAACTGGTCACCTTTTTTATTTTTCAGAGTCGGAGTTGACAAATTTGGCTGGATTATACAGAGATGAACGACTGAAACAGAAAGCAGAGTCGCTGAAACTTGAAAACTGTGAAAAACTTTCCAAGCTTATCGGCCTACGCAGAGGTGGCTGAGAGGATGATAGTCCTACACAGGGTTGGGGTTTTGCTACTTGTTCCTACTGATGTTCCTAATTCCATTTTATAATACAAAATTAGGAAATGATGAACACTTTACAATTTGCTAACTTTGGTGGGCAGAGTTGAAGGCACTGGAGCCTGGAGCCAGACTTGTCATCACAGACTCCTCTGGGGACCAGCTCCAGGGACTAGGAACAGTTCATTTAAATTGAACGAATGGCAAAGCTTTTGATTCAGCCCCCCTGCTCCGTGCCTGCCCGGCCCCGAGGAATGTAGTTCAGGGCATCCCAGAGCAGGTCCCTGTTTTCCTCCTTCTTGCCCTCTTCAGTTAAGTCTCAGTACCCAGTCATCCCTAGGCGTGGCCAAAGCAGCTTAGCTTTAGCTGTTTACAGCATGCACCGAGCATTATGCCTCCCTCCTCCGAGTCATCATCTTCCCCAGGATTCAGGGGAACTGCTGCTACTCACCTTTCCATTCTTTAAGGACAATCTGGAGAAATGTAAACTATTGTAGTCAGTTGTCTTTTATTTGCCTAATCACTGTTTGGAGTTACTAGCGTTAGCAAGCTGCCTGATTTGAGCTTCTTTTATTTCCCTAACCCTCTCTCTTGTAGCGGGTCCAGAAATTAAAAGCTGTTGAGTGAAACAGTTCACTGGGCAACTCAGCAGCAGGAAGCAGGGACAGGGTGAAGATAAAATACAACACCGAGTCTCAGCTTCTAAGTGCATTCCCCGGTCCATCAAAGAACCCAAAGAATGTCCTTTTCCGGCATTTCCCCTTGCAGCATCACACTTAAGCTGAATCCCTATACCCCACAGAGATACTGTGGTCAGATGGAAGAGGAGGCCCTGCCAGCCAACCGGGCTGTCTGCTCAAGCCTAGAAAGAGAGGGGAAAGACCCTCTTTCTGTGGCCATGAGGGTCTGGTGTTGGCCCCAACAGTCACTTTGCTTAACCCAGTGCCCTACAGAGAGAGTGTGATATGAGATGCTCTTTCATATAGTCAACATTTGCTGACTGCCTGGTGTTAAGCAGGGCACTCACATACATGTTCTTAACAACTCTGTGGTGGATGTTTGCCCCTGTTCTAGGAGTGAAAACACTGGCCCAGAGAAGGTGAATGGCTGACCTGGGTCACACAAATGGTAGTGGCATAACTAGATAGTAGGCTGATTATCAAGTAAAAGTGTGAGGCCATCCCCATTTCTCAAGTGATTCTAGCCAGATTGGTAAAGAAGAACCTTTCCCAAGGATGTCCTGTCCCCCAGACTCTTTGACCCTGTATCCTTTCTATGGGAGTTCTGCATTTACTCGGGACATCTTCTCTACTGGTCTTTAGAAAGCAAGATCCTCTCTATACTTATTTTATATACAAACAAGAGGTCTGTCATCAGGAGAGGGGTCCGGGGCCAAAGAACAGGGCTTTGGTGAATGGTAGTAGACAGCGGCTCAGCTGTGGGGAGGGAGAGCAGCTCCAGAGGTAACCAGACTTTGGTGCCCAACTAGACCTGTCACCCTGGGTCTTGAGGGGCTTGCTTGATCCCCTCTGAGTGAATGAGGGGATTTACACTATAAAATGTGCCTATGAGCCAAACAGACTTATGGAAAGTTTTCCTATACCTACAAAAATCAAAGTTCACCTCTCCCCAACTCCAACCTCTGCTAGAACACGTACGATAATTAAACTGACTTGACAGGTTAAAAGACCCTGCTCTAGATGCCCATGAATAGCATAGTCACACATTTTATAGATATCACGGCAGAACCGAGTTATCTACAATACTAAATAGTGGCAACACCAACTACATTAAATGTCAGGTCTAGTGTGTTTTTATAGCACTGATGGTTCTGTTTTATTTATCACCTACTATACTACAACATTCACATCTGGTTTTCCCTAAAGGCATGGTATTTGCTTTTGGTTGAAGGATAGTTTATTCGGTATGGTCCAGAATATTGTTATTTCTTGGGTTAAATTTTAGATGGGTTGCCTGCATGGTGGTAAAATAAGCATTTTCTTCTTGCCTACATCCTGTGGGAGGTTTCCTGATAAATATATAAACTCTTTACATAAAGCTTAGTCTTGCTGTTAGAATTTGGCCTGCAGCTCCAGACTGTTTCTGTGAGCATTCATCAGACTGAAGACGGGTGTGATGGGAGTGGGGCTAAGACCTAGGGCGATGGCTCAAGCTGAAAGTGAAGCTCTCATTGATAAGAATGAAAGTGCTCTCTGCGTTGCATGATCAGCCTTGAGGGAGGGAGAATGAAAATCCTTCTCACCACAAAGGACAATGCAGCTTGGAGGAAGCTGTGTCCCCAGATTAGCAACCATGGCATCCATCTGCTCAAATGAGAAAACTTCTGCACTTCCTTGATCTGCTCCAGGTCTCACAACTTCAGAGAAGTGACTAATAAGAAAGTGTCATTGCTAGGCTTTCTGCTGGAAATTACCAGAAAGTACACTGAGCCCCAAACCCCACTAGCACATGGGATCCAGAAGCCTGGCCAAGCTATGTATTACCTCATTTTCATCCTCACCCTCAGGACTGGCTTTGTTGAGGAGACACTGCTGGGATTCTAGGAGCTTTCTGTTACAACTGACCACACATGCAAGCTGATTATCTCTGCATGCACTGTTCCTCACAGAAGCTAGAATTTAATTAGTATTTGTTTTGGATTCATTTAAGGCGTAAGCTTAATGTCCTAATTATTTAGGAAAGGGCCAAGTTATGATACATCTTATTTTTTGAGCCTGCAATGTTGATACCTCGTGTGGTGACCACCAAGTAACTATGTACCCATGTGTTAGATATTACATCATTTGCATCCCACTCAGTATTTGGAATCAGAGGTGTGAGTGTTCTGTGACCAGAGCCAGGTTTGAGTATGAATCCTGAAAAACCTGGTCACCTGATCCACTGCATCTGGATTCAGTGTATTTTAACAGAGAAAGAAATTAAACAATTTTACATAAAAAGAACAGCCTTCTATTTTTCCTTTGTTCTTTTACCTTCGCCCATGGCACCCTTAGGCGCTGCATGCTACCTCCCTTGGAGCCACAGGACGAGAGAAGCTACTGACCTCTGCTCCCGACCTCCCTCATCCATCAGTGGAATTACCGGTGTTCAGAACAATTGAAGCATAGGTGGCATCACTGAGTGCAGCACAGGACAGTCAGTGTTCAGATCAGACTACTTAGCAACTGAAAATCAGGTGTTATCGCAGTTCCTTAATGGCTGTGTCCCCAACGGCCCATATTTAGGAAAGCCTTGGTTTGAAAATACAGTACTTGGTTCATTTGGCTCTCCAGAGCCCACATGGTCATACACCTTTCATTTGGAGAAAGATCGAGATGAGATTCAGTTCAGCAAAGATGGAGAATTACTATGTGTCAGTCAGAACCTACTATGACCTAGGTTGGGGATCGGGGAGCAAGAGAGACCTAAAACCAAGGCTCCTGGAGCTCACATCTAACTTCAGACAATGCTCCCCAGTGGGATGAATGTCAAAGGGAGACCAAAGGAAACTTGGGAATCTATTACAAAGGATTTAACCCCGGATGAGGGATTAGAGCAACACTCTTTTCCCATTTCCACAAAAAGCATCACCACCCATCCAGGTATAAAAGTCAACCCAGGAGACCGTGTGACCGACTTGATCTGGTGTCCCCCAGCAGACCACGCCTAATCATGCTCTTGGGTAGTCCCCTTTCTGATCTGGGGGGGGCCTTTGATCTTTAACCAGTAGAGTATGGCAAAACTAGCAGCTTCCATTTTTGTACTTAAGGGAACCCAGCTGCCATGTAAGTTCAACCACCCTGAGACCACCAAGTTAACCACAGAAAGAAGCCAAGCAGAGGTGAACCAACCAACCGAGCTGGCAGCAAGAACTGAGAACCGGATGTATAATCCAAGCCACACTGCTTAGGCCTCCCCAGCGGATGGGCAGAGCAGAAATCAGCTGCCCCACCAAGCCCTGTTCAAACCTCAGAAGGAAGCAAATACTGAAATGGTTGCTGTTTTAAGCCATTACATTTCGTGGCAGTTTGCAGCAGTAGACAATGAAACAATCCTTTTTCCATATCCCCTCCATCCTAAGGCCTGTCAATTTCACCTCCAGAACATCTAAACCCATCCGCTCTCTCCATCTCTGATGTTGACTCCCAAGCTACCATCTGCTTTCTCTGGTAAAAACCACTGCCACAGCCTCCTGAGTATAAGATATCTCAGTGCATCTATTCAGGGGCCCTCCAATCTGTACACCTTGCTGCAACCAGGCAGATCTTTTCAAAGCATAAAGTCTACCATGCCACCCTCTGGCTTAAAATATTATAGTAGCTTTCTTTGACCCCCCAGAATAAAATTCATCAAAGATCTCTGTGGCCTAATGCTTAACAAGGCTTCTGGCCTCTACCCCTGCTTGCCCTATACATATTTTTCTTTTCTGCTCTTCTGGCTTTTTAAATTACTACACTTGTGCCAACCATTTTGCCCCATGGACCTTGTGTACACTGTCTCTCTTTCTGGAACCCTTTCGCACTCACCTGTCCCTACCCACTTTGCTAAGTGCCTCCTGGTCATCGAAATAGGTTTCAGCTCATACCTCACTTCCTCATAGAAGTCTTCCCTGATACCCTGACTGGACTAAATCTCTCTTAAAGATACTCTAATCTTTTTCTTGGCACCTGTCATAGTTATGCTGCTACTTATTTGAATAATTAATTAATTTGGGATTTATTTTGGTATTTATTTGATTATTGTCTGTCTCCCCTAAGACTAGGCACCAGTCTGGTTTCACCTGAGTTGAACTTTGAAAGGAATGACATGCCGTCTGTCAGGACTTCCTCTGGAAGGACAGCCCAAATTCCCTGAAACTGCCTCTACCAAAAAGTGGGATGTTTCCCTCTCCTTGAATCTGGACTCTGTGGCTCCTTGACTAATAACAGAATGCAGCAGAAATGACACTATGCCGGTTTTTAGGCCCAGACCTTACAAAACTGGCATCTTCCAATTCCTGTCCTTTTGGATGCTTTCCCTTGAGCTCAGTCACTATGCTATTAAAAAGCCCATGAGAGGAACAAGACCCTCGGTCCTCACCCACAGATGAGCTGAGAGCACCGACTTGCCAGTTGTGTGAGTGAGCCATCTTGGAAGCAGAACTTCTAGCCTTCCCACCACCCCCAGCCCTAAAATCCAAGAACAATCCCAGCTGATACTATGAGGAGCACAGATGAGCTTTTATTATTGAACCTTGCCCAAACTGAAAATTCCTGAGCAAAATTATTATTTTTTGAGCCGTGAATTTTGGGTGATTTGTTACACAGGAGGAGATAACTGGGACACCAGCCAGGGTGATGACCCCAGACAAAAAAGCAGCCCTTCCTGGGCCAGGAGCACAGAGCTGTTTATGATGTCAGGTTATCCTAAGCCTGGCTAAGCCCAGGTTGGCCAGGAGCCTGAACTGTTTGTTGACCTAGAGTGGGAGTCTGTGGCAGTCCCCAACCAGCAGGACCATCCCTCACGTCCATGCTGGTATGCAGCGTGCACACCTGGATCCGGGGTTCTCTCTTGCTCATAACCTCCCATCCCCAGGGAACGGGCTGAGGGAGCCTACTATGCCCAGGGTTTTGCCCTGAATGTGGAGGGCAGCCACAGCTGGTGGAGGCAAATGCTGAGTAACAAGGGATATCAGGCAGCACCTCATGCAAGACCCTAGAGAAGTACACAGTTCAGGAATTGCTCCTCCAGAGGAACATGCAGCTTTGCCCAGGGTGATTCAGGTGAACATTCCACATTTGAAAGACAAGTCTCTGTGTGGAGGCACACAACCTTCACAGCACCCTCCAGGCCTGATGTGTCCAATACAACTGCCACTAGCCACATATGGCTATTTAAATTTAAATTTTAAGGAATTAAAATATTTAAAAATTTTAAAAACAATTCCTCAGTCACATGAACCACATTTTCAGTGCAGAATAGCCAGCCATGTGTGGCCGGTGCCTGCAGTACTGGACACTGCAGGTGCAGAATACTTCTATTACAGCTTGTATTGGACCGTGCTGCTCTAGGCCCTGTAAGACTGGGCAACAGAAACGGCCTTGCTCTCAGAGACATGAGAACAGACGTAAGAAGCAAGATAAAACGAGGGCTACAGGAATGGCCACATTTGTCATACAGCCTCAAAAGATGGCTTACCTGAACTGTGAGCTTCCCTTCCTGGTCACTGAGAACATGTTTTCCAAACTCCATTTGAATATATAGCTATTTCCTGCTCGGGGTTTCAAATTCTGTAACTTCAGTAGCCATTATGTTCAACAAAAATGCAGCATAGCGTCATGGCTAAGCACATGTACTCGGAATCAAACTGCCCGTGTCAAAATCCGGTTCCGAGACATACTAGCTTGGGTGACCTTGGGCAAGTTATCCACTCTCTTAGAACCTGCATTTCCTCATCTGAAAAATGGGGATATTAGAACCTTTTTTCCAAGGTTATCATGATCACAAGAAATAACACTAAAAAGGCATAATGGGGCCACGAAACAGTGAATACTCAATAAATAGCTCGGATTTTCCACAGGCCTAATCTTATTTGGGTTCCAAAAAAGCCCTCAAGCAGGATTTGGTGAAGGCGTGTGATGACCTCATCCGTCCCTACCTCCGTTTTAGAAATCTGCACACCCCGCTTCAGTTCTGCTGAACTCTTCAGGCTCTTCAGGGCTCTCCCCAGCACCCTGACGCAGTCGTGCGCGGCTCCGGGGTGGCTGCCCAGAGCACGGAACCATAGTCTGAGGCTCTCCCTCTCGGGTGAAGGCACTCTCCTCTTCTATTCTTGAGTTTCCCTTCATTGCTTCAGTTCGGGCCCCCTAAGTACCAAGTGTGTTCCTAAGATCCAGAGCGCTAACAGGAGGCTGGAGTCCTATACTCTGGGGAAATTTAGAGATTAGGGTGGGAGAAAGAAGCATGTAAAGCTAAAGATGCGGAGGTTGCCTTAGCTGACTGGTGCTTCGCTGTCTTCCTGTTTAACGGGCCCTGGGGGCAGACTGAGGGCTGGTGTCCGAGTGTTGCCTGCCCACTGACCCTTACAGGAAGTGTAAGCCGGGCCCAGCCTACTCCTCAGGACTGCTTAAGAAACACAAGATAAAATAAATGTGCAAATTCCCTATAAACTTAAATTCCTACGCGTTGTTACAGTTCCTTCTCCTGCGGCGCGTCTTTATAAGAGAGGCTCCT